>PVIJ01011943.1:0-52227 GCA_004024925.1 Scalopus aquaticus
CCCTGTATTCTCCTCTCTTCCATTTTGTGCCCTTATCCTCCCCTCCCCCCTCCCCCACCGCTGAGTGTCTCTCTCCCACCCAGCCTCCCTATAGTCCTGTTATAAGTGAAACCATTCGATATTTTTCTTTTTCTTTCTGGCTTATTTCACTGAGTATGATTCCCTCTAATTCCATCCATGTTGCGGCAAATTGCATGTGACACATAGACTTCTTAATTCCTTAAAAAGTTTCTCCTGATTCCCGACTTTGTAGATATTACATATTCAATGAGTTAAGGTTATCTGAGCCATCTCTTGCATTACTGACTACCCAATGATTCTTTTCTATATTCTCTCTTTTTTTTCAATGACGCCAGTACCCATACCACATAATTTGCCATTTCAGCCATTGTAATGTGCGCAACCCCATGTCACGCGACCATCGACCACTACCCACTTCAGAACTTCCTTCCTCTTGTGAAATGGAAACTCTGTCCCCCTCTTCCCTCCCCCCAATCCTTGGCAGCCACCATCTTACTTCCTGTGTCTATGGATCTAACTCCTTTAGGATGCTGGATGTTTTTAACAAATATTTGTCAAATAAATGAATCCTCATCTGTCTCTGCTTTGGTTGCCAGAAAGCTCAGCATTAAATTGTTGCATATTCTTGCCTGGATTTTTCAGCCCCAAAATTGTCTTGTTTCACTCTAATACCAATGTCTTAATGGAGATTTGGAACTTGTAATCTGCTCTAAAATGCCAGGTCTAAGATGCCATCGTTATTCACATCTCGCTAAGCAAACGGGACACACTGTTGAGGGAGGGACAGACCCCCCTCATTTGGAAGAACTCACATGTGAAACATGCAGTGGTGGAGTGGGGTGTGGTCCACAGGCCACAGCAGATCCTTTTGGGAATTTGCAGAGGGTGGGAGGGGAAGGTTGGATAAAAATCCCATGAGGCAAGGAATTCAGATCCAGATTTTCCAAGATGAAGCAACTCCTTTGAGCATAGACTCCCCCTAAAATGCAACCCCACCTCAAAGCCCAGGCTCACCGGTGGCGTTGGAAGAGGCACGCAGAATCCCCGTCATCCAGGAGTAGAGCGCCCTCTGCGAATGGGCTGAGGTCTGGTCGTACACATCCCTGAACACCGCAGACCTAATGACAGACATGGACGCCAATTAAGGAAGAGACACAGGGGAGGCTGCCCAACACCAGGTCAGAGCAGGCACCGTGTATTCCTCCATTGACTTGACACTGTATGTGGCAGATTAAAAAACAAGGCAAATGAACAAACAAGAGCAAACTTCCAGACTTGAACAAAATGATGGTCTCCAGAAGGGAAGGGGGTAAAGAGGGGGTCAGTTGTATGGTGAAGGATGGAAATTAGACTTCTGGTAACCAACAGAACAGACCACAAACAGGTGTTCATTTCCAAGGCTCTAACCTATATAATGTTACAAGTCAATGATTGCTTCGATAAAAATGAAAATTAAAAAGAAACAGCCAATGTACCCAAAGCAGTCTTGTGTCAAAAACCCTCCTCACTTCTTTGCTATCTGTAGCTATTTTCCGCTTCTCCTCTTCCTCTCACAACTAAATACCTTCCAAAGAGTGGCTCCACACCCTGACCTCTTTGTCTTTTTTTTTTTTTGGTAACATCTTTATTGAGCTATAACTCACCTTTATAATTTGCCCATTTAAAGTATATAAGTCAATGGTTTTCAGAATGTTAAGGTTTATGAGCCAATGTCGTCAAGATGACTTTTAGGGCATTTTAAGCACCTTGAAATCACCCATACTTTTAGCTGCCACTCTCCTCAATGGCCAGACTCCACTAATCTATGTTCTGTCTCTATGGATTGGCCTCTTTTGGACATTTCAGATAAGCCAAACCAGATGACATGTCATCTTTGTGTTGGGCCTCTTTCACCTGGCATGATATTTGCAAGGTCCACGCCTATATCAGACTTCACTCTTTTTTATGGCCAAATAATATTCCACCATGTGGAAATATACGTGTGTGTGTGTGTGTAACATTTTGTTTTTTCAGTAGTTGATGGACATTTGGATTGTTTCCATCTTTTGTGGAATATCATGAATAATGCTGTGTACACTTTCATGTACAAGTTTTTGTGGGGATATGTTTTCTTATAAATGAGAGAATTGATAGTGTTAGGACGCTCTAGTCTGGCATATTCTGGATCAGGCAATGCCATGAAAGTATTGTTCTGTTGTCTTTCCAACTGCAAGTCTTGTAGCCTTTCCCAGATCTTCTAGGGTCTAATTAAAGTTTTTGTAGTAGCATCTGTGGGTTTTAACTGTCCTACATTCATCCTCCCTTTTCTCATAACAGCACCTCAATTTTTCTTGGAAAAATGATTTTTTCCCACTTCCAGTCCATGTTGTTTGGGTGGGACTGTGACTCACATCTAAGCAATTCAACTTATCAGCTCCCATTAGCCACAGTGATTAGCTAGAAAATGGTCACATGACCCCATCTGATAATTAGGTCTAGGACTGTGTCTGGAACTGCTGGAAAGACTTTGCCTTGTCTGAACTGGGCATGCTGAGGAGGTGGGCCTGGAACTGCCAGTGCTACCTCCTGGAGAGAGCCTGCCTGAAGCTTCTGCTCCAAACCTCGAGCATGAACCTGCCCCCACCCGCCTTCTCGCCTCTGCCGGGTGTTATCTCCTTGGGCATCAGCCGGAGGGCGGGGGGCGGGGAGGGGGTGGGACTTACAGGTTCTTGAAGGCGTCCTCGTGCAGGTCCCGGGGAAGCCTCTCTGTGATGTCCGGCTGGAGCAAGCTGCCCAAGGACCCCCGCAGCACGCTGCCCAGTACCTCCACGCACTCCAGGGCGCTCAGCACCTGGAAACACCTCTCCAGCGTGATGACAAACAGGCTGCGGTTCACACCCGGGCTCTGCAAGGCTTGTTTCCGCATCTCTGCCAAGTCAATAACGATGTCTCCCAGCTCCTGAAGGAACCAAAGAAGCCAGGAGGGTCTTGAGGGCTGCTTCTCTGTTAGGCAGTTGCCCCACTAGGGAGGAAAGTGAGAAAGGGAGGAGGAAGAGGGAGCGAAGGCTCAACTCATTTCAACAAATCCCAGCTGGCCCGGGCGGCCCTGCACCCAGGCGGCCCGGAACCCCTGCAAGCGCTCACCAAGCGGTCCTTCTTGTCTTCTAAGAGGCATTTCATGGCGGTGTGGAGCTGGGGGCCATCTGTTTCCCTCAGGTCCTCCAGCAGTTTCTGCGGCTCGTACACCCGCTGCTCCAGGTGGTTTCTCATGGCGGCCTGTGCGGGAGTGTCAGGAGGGTCCGCGAGGGCAGGGCGGCGTGTGTGCGTGGTCAGCACCATGGCCAGCAGCGCGACCAGGCCCCTGCTTCCCGGCAGAGCCCACCAGCTGGCGGTGGCCACAGGTTTGGCTAGGCTGGCTCCAAATTTTTCATCAAACGCCAACATTTGAAAACTGGGGGATTCCTCACAAAAATCTAAATTTCCAACTTTCTTGGAAAACACAAAGATGGGGCCTCCCTGGTGGTGCAGCGGTTAAGCGCTGCGCTGTGGAGCTGTCGGCAGCGGCGACGCGAGTTCGACGCCCGGCCAGGGAGAATCCCGCATGGCGCGGCAGACCTCTCCTGCCTTGCCCGCTGCTCCCCTCAGCAGTGTGTTTCTGATCTGCCTGTTCTGATACCCGCTCTGTCTCTGGTGAACCCTCTCGCCGCCCCACACCTCTGGCCTGTACCCCAGCTTGTATGTATAAATAAAAAATAAATCTTTAAAAAAAAAAAAAAGAAAACACAAAGATTCGGCCACACTGGGCAAGCAGCCCCTTCCCGGTGGCCATCAGCAGGCGGAGGGGCAGCTGTTTGCTGTCATCTTAACGCTCTCCCCTGGCCCAGCCCGCCGAGCTCGCCAGAGTCTGCCTGGCCCCTGTCGGTGACTGGGGTTTCAAGTCCAAGAAGCTGTTCTCCGCCCAGAAAATTTTCTACCCCCAGTGGAGGACTATTCACACCTCTCCCATGCCCCCAGCTGCCCACACATGATCAACATTGAGAAATCAGCTGCCAACTCCTTGTGGCACACTCCAGCATAAGCACTCAGGGCCAGGAGCCTCTCCTGGAAGAGATTTCCTCTGCTCTCTGGAGAATTCTCTACTCGATCTCTCTTCAATAGGGACACTCTAGAAAGCAGTGTTGTGTGATGCTGTGGGCTCCACAACCAGACACCCGTATGCACAGCCCCTTGCCCACTGGCTGGGCGGCCAGTTGTTGGCATATTTTCGAATCAGGGCTGCTAAATGAAAATGCTAGATAAAACAGGATGCCAGCTAAGTTTCAAGTGCAGGTAAACAACAAAAAATTTCTAGGATGAACATGTCCTGATGTTACACAGGACACATTTACATTAAACAAAGTATCTGTTGTCAATGTGCAAACCAAATATAAATGGGCATCTGTATTTTATTTGCCAAATCATCAATATTCCCTCTGGGCCTCCGTGTTCTCAGCTGAAAAACAGAATCAATCATTGGCCTTATAGTATTGTTAAGTGAGTGTGTGAAGTGTTTTCAGGAGGGCCCAGCTCAGCGTAAGTGGCCAGGAAGCCCTGCACTATTCTCTATCCTGAATGAGTTGAATAATTGTTTGCTGTCTCTCTCCATAGAGTCCAAGGTCTCTGTGGAGTCTATGAACATGATGTCATGTTCTCTGACTCCCCAGGGTCTAGAGCTGAGCCTGGCAGAAACTAAATAAGTAGATATTGTGTAAATAAATGATATATACATAGGAAGAGAGGTAAGACAACTCCTAGTCATTCATTCATAGATAGAAAGATAACTAGACAGGTAGACGGACAGACAGATAGATCGTATGAGAAATCTACTACTAGAGAGAAAAGGGAGCAGGTATTCTCTTTAGAATGCCATAGACTGAGGAACAAGAGAAAGGAAGCAGAAGCCAAGTGGCCAGCAGCCAGCTTCAGCTAGTGGGTATCCCCGTAAATGGTTTACAGCCAGCTATTTCTCAAGTGAATGGTGGTTGATATTTTCATTTTCATTAAAAAGTAAAAATTGAAACTGTTAAGACATCAGAATTTCACTCATCAATGACATGAATTCTTTGCTAAGCAGATAATACTTCTTAAGTACTGTAAGAATATTTCCTCAATTTTATGGGCTATTTGCAGTGTAATGGGGAAAACAGGACACCTCTCCCCCCCATCATGTTAATGAGCTGTCCAGTTTGCCACAGTCCCCACTATGCCCTATTGCATCCTCAGGCAAATCTCCATTGCCATCTATTAACATGGCTGTGCTATCACGTTTCTTAGAATTAAAACAAAAGAAAAATGTCTTGAACCCAAGATGAGACACTGAGAATTACACCCAAATTACACTGAGACTTACTCCCATTGTCCCCATTAGCAACAGATTTCCCACACTGGTAGCTGGATATAAAGCCCCTCAGAAAGCTTTCTCATCGTCCTCCTCTGTGGTCAGGTGTGACCAAAGGCTGTGAGCCAATGCAGTGTGAGCAGGAGGAAGTGTGCAATGTGCAGGTCACTTCCTGAAAGAGAAGATGCTCCTGTTTCGCTTCCTCTTTCCCACCACCCTCCCCAGGGGTGGAGAATGGATGTGCTGTTTCAGCCACGTCGCCAGCAACTCCCTAGAGGATGATAAAGCTACAAGATAAAGGGAACTGGGCCCCTGGACACTGTTTTGAAACCGAGTTGCCTCTCATCTCTGCATGTCCCCCCGAGTTCTGGACGATTATAAGAGATAAGAATAAACTTAGTTGCTTGAGCTGCTATAATTATGGGTCTGTTACAGCAGCCCAGATAACACATCACATCTCCATCAAAGGTAAAAAATATGAGAGAGACAAAGGACCGTGTGTAACGTGGCAAGACAAGATGGACAGAAGGTGCTTCTCTGTGGAAATGAAGACTAGCCATCCACCCCGCCACTTCTCAGGCTAACCTGGCCCTGAATGTGCCACGCCTGGGCGCTGAGCGGGGACCATACCGACAGGTGTCAGGTGCTCACCTGCAGGCTGGGAATGGTGAAGGCCACGTTCCGTGAATTCAGATAAGCCAGGACTCTGTTGGGCAGGTCTGCCGTCCACACGTGAGACCTTCAGCATAGACATACGGGAGAAGGTCACAATGACAGGTCCGTGAGTGACTCTCCACTAGACGAGTGCCCCGGGGACCCATTCAGAGAGCATGGGGGTGCCGGGCTGGGGTGCTAGGAGCTTTGTGCTTGGAAGTAGATTTGTTAACTTGGCACAGATACAAGGGAGCTTCTGGTTCTAGGAATCAGCCTCGACCCCCCTTTTCTCGGTGACCATGATCAATTGCTGAGCCGTGTGCAATATTTAACTCCCGTAATAATCCACTGAGACTAACTGTAGTCTACACAGACTGACTGGGAAAGATGTCCTTCCTCCATTAAGTTAAAAAGCAGAAGCCGTGTGTGCCGTGAGAGGCTGGAATGGTTAAGAGTGTGGGCCCCAAAACCTGGATTTGAATCCTGGTTCTACCACTTAGTTTTATGACCCTACGTCACTTACTTTATGACCCTTCGCCACTTAGTTTTATGACCCTTCGCCTATGCCTCAGTTTCCCTTTCTGTGTCACCTGGCCAACAATTGTGAGGATTCAATTCATTCATACATACAAAGTGCTTAAAGCAGTGCCCAGCACATAGAAAATGTGGTTTCACTCATAACAGCCAAAAACTGGAAACAACTCAAACATCCAACAATAGGTAAAGTGTTATCTATCATACATCCAGTGAAGGGAATACTACTCATCAATGAAAAAGGAAGGAGTTAGACTTTCGCTTCTACCTATGATGCAGTAATAGTAATAGGGAAAAAAACTTGCATTTAACAATTAGGTTTTTTATAATTCCATTTTTTAAAATTAACAAGTAGGTGAGTAAAGAAAGAGGTGAAGGCAAAAAAGATGGAAAGAAGGAGGGAGGGAGGGAGGGAGGGAAGGAAGGAGGGAGGAAGGAAGATTTTTAGCCTGAAAGACTATATTTCAAACTCTAACTGCAGTTATGTACAGAGAGGCATGTTTAGGGGGATCTTTCACTTTAACATAATCAGGTGCCCCTAATGAGGCACCAAGGCCTCTATTTCTTTTCCTGTGTAGAACTCATCACGTTAGAATGTTCTTTTAATATCTGTCTTTGCACACCCCACGCAGTGCCTGTCCCGTGTCCTTGGCCTGTAACCTGGGCCTATACACAGCAGACAGCAGGCCAGACAGGCAACGGCCCTGCTAGAAACTAACGCTGGCTCTGCCACTGCCTGGCACGTAACCTTGACTCACCTCCTGTACCTCAGTGTTATTATTCTGCTCCACGTGAGGATACGGAACCTACCTCAGGGGCGCCTGTGAGGAGAGATGTGTTTCTACACATAAAGCACTTAGAAATGACCTGCCCCTGCTCCATGAATGCTAGGCCTGTGCGGGCGCAGAGAGGAATAAAAGTTTGCAGAACAAATGCATCAACTTTAAAACGCTTGTACATTGTGAATCTTTTGTGTAACGAGCACACATTACTTTTACAATTGAGGGACTTCCATTAAGAATTTTTATGAAAAATCTACCCCTCCCTTGCTTCCCCTCTAGGATGGGTTACCTTTGAAACTG
Source organism: Scalopus aquaticus (assembly GCA_004024925.1). Lineage (NCBI taxonomy): Eukaryota > Metazoa > Chordata > Mammalia > Eulipotyphla > Talpidae > Scalopus > Scalopus aquaticus. The sequence continues at coordinate 7,648 of PVIJ01011943.1, forward strand.
TATGAGATCCAGTAATGCTACAATGGGGGGAGAAAACGAGAAGACAACTTAAAAAGGGATATTTCCAGAGAGATCACAGGCACATTCTGTTTGAAATTCTTAGAAGCTGCAAAGGGGGACAGAGTGGGGACATTACCATTCAGATAGCTTCCATCTATTATTTCTTCCTAAAAGGCAAAGAGATACCATCAAGTTGGCAGTTCCAGCAGAGGGAATTTTGATTAAAAGAAAAGGGAGTACTCACAGCCATTTTTTGCAACAATGGATGCAAATCTGTAAGAAAGCCATTGAATGTATAACTAGAATTGAATTCTGTGACCTTCAAAAATGTAAATATGGATTAGAAAAAGAGCCCCTTAAAAAGTCACTCACAGAGGAAACGTTAGTGAATTTTAATTATACCTGGGCCCATATGTACCCAGTATGAAAAAACCTTGCTTTGAAAAACCCTCGTAGGGTTTTTCCAGCATCATGCACTTAACTATTTACCCCTCCTACATGCTGAACACGTGTGCAAACCATGACAGATGATTTCCCACTCCCCAGCCCCCCAGCCCCCCAGCCCCTGCAGCGCCACTCCCCAGGACTTACCCTGCCTGGAAGTCGGAACTCTGGGACTCGCCACTCCATGGAGCAGCAAAAGGAACAGGAAAAGGAAGCATGTCCCAGTTTCCTGAGACATTCTTCTGTAGTTAATTGAAGCACAGAAGTGAGTCAGGTCTGTATCTTTAAAATATATTTAAGAACATCTAAAATAAAAAAAATAGATTTAAAAAAAAAGAACATCTAGAAGACAAAAAGGAAAGGCAAATGGTCCCAGGTGTTTTGAGGGTATTTTTGTTTGGTTTGTTTTGTTTTTTAAAGATTTGTTTGTTTGTTTGTTTGTTTATGCATACAAGAACTGGGGTGTAGGCCAGAGGTTGGGTCGACAGGGGGGGGTGTGGGGTGGAGGTGGTGAGAGGATTTCCCAGAGACAGAGTGGGGAGCAGAACAGGTGGATCTACTGAAATACACCGCTGAGGGGAGCAGTTAATGAGACAGGAGAGGTCTGCTGCACCATGTGGGAAACTCCCTGGCTGGGGATTGAACTCGTGCTACAGTGGCTGGTGATAGCTTCATAGTACTGAGGCTTTAAGCCCTGTGCCACAAGGGAGGCCCCTACCATTTCATTCTTAATAGCCAAAAATTAGAAGCAATTCAAACGTCTGACAACAGATTAAAGCATAAGCAAAAATGGCATATCCATTCAGTGGAATACCAGTCATCAATAAAAAGGGAAGAAATTAGACATTTTGGTTTCCAGCAGTGATGGAATAACAGGCCTAATCCAACCAGCTGGCCACCTGGTTCTATATGACTCACAAGCTAAAGATGGTTTTACATTTTTAAATGGTTAAAAAAAAGAAAAATATTTCTCAACATATGAAAATGTCACATGGGAAAGTTAAATTGTAGTGTCCATAAATAAAGCTTCACTGGAATGTGGCCACACCCATTTGTCTAAGGGCGGTCTGTGCAGCTTCCTCGGGAAGGTGCAGAGTCGCTACGTTGCAACAGAGACTGTGTAGTCTTCAAAGCCGAAAATATTTACTATCTACCACATTACTGGAAAAGTTTGCCAAGCCAGCTTTTAGAACTACATTCCTCCACATTTATACAAGAAATAAGATTTCTGAGATTGTTTCCAAGTAATACAGGAGGGAGGGGAGAGATGGAAGGTGGCTATAGAGGAAACGGGATTGACCGTGGTTGGCAACTGAGCTGTGTGATGGACATGAGTTTTGTGAAAATTAATATAAGAAACCCTATCTAAAGGAGGTCAGGAGGCTAGACGGCTCCCTAGATACACAGGCAGCAAACTACAAGCTCCAGCATGCCCTGCGTCTCCGGTAGGCGGGGCTGCCTCTCCACCCAGCAGGAGGAAGGAGGTGCTTCTTGGCCAGTAAGATTCCCTCTGAAAGTAATATAAAGGAGTGCTGGCTTTTGTTCTAGGGAAGTGCCAGTGTGTCTCGCCATTACAAGATGCAAATCGCCTTCTTGTTATCAAATAAACCCATTTTGGTAGTGAAATAACTGACAGCTTTTAGTTAAAGGTCAACAATTTCACTCTGGTCTTAGGTCTACTTTGCATGTGCTTGAAAATGTCCACCTTCATGGTTTTCAATAAGAAAAAGCAAATAAGACTGTGTGATTTTAATAAAAGAAGGTGAATTGATGAGGGGGAACTTAGAAGGGGGGGTCGAGTGGTCTGGGGGTTAGGAACAAAACAGATGATGATGGTGTTTGGGGTCCTGTGCAGAGAGGGGAGGGGGCCGATCAGGTGGAAAGTAGCCACTGCAGTTGCCTCAGCTGACTCTCAGGCAGCCCGCTCCCCAATTACAGATCCTACCCTCTTAACAAGGATTGAAGGGAACCCCCTAATGCATGCCTGTGGGTTCTTGAGTTTTTATAGGGACCCCAGCAATCCTTAATACAGATTTCCCTGGCATTGTCAAGCTTGTTACCAGATGGATTCCCCAAGGAGACTTCCACCCCAACTCTGAAAACGGTTATGCTCATTTTACTTCCCAGGACAAAACCAACTAAAACTTTGAAGCCTCTAAACATCAAAAGCTGTACATCCTAACAGATCTGAGCAAACCTATCCCGAAGCCTGGAGCTAGGATGTTCCACTCAAATGATAACTCTTGCTAGGTTTGGGCTTTATTGGCTTTGGGGACCTTTGGCTCTTTTTTTCCTCCCCTCCCTTTGGTCAGCTGCCCTAGGGCACTGGCCTCATTCACAATTCTCCAGTTTCCCAGACAAAGAGGCTTCTTGTGCTTATTGCTACCCTCCCCTTATTAACTCTACAGAGAGGTTTACAATTACTGAAATAGATGCCCGCTTTCTACCGAGCTCAGTGTCTCGGTTCCAAGGAAACCCCAGCCGATCACCCATACGGGATTTGGTTTTAATTAAAAGTCCTTTGGGTCACTTTCTCTTAGAAGGCAGGCAAAATGGAGTGAAAGGACCGGACAAGGTAGAGGCGATTTGGGGGCGAAAAGCTTTCTCCATCGGCCCGCCCCTTCCCCACCAAAGGCTTCCCCCCCCCCACTTCTGACAACGGAAATCAGGAAGGCAAGGGCTGCTTTGGTGGAATCTTAAAAAACGAAAACAGCAACAATAACTACAAACCCAAGATGACAAACTACAAGGGGGAGCAGGGACCCACACTCTCAGTTTCCTGGGACTGAGGGCTCCCTGGACATGAATGTTCAGTTTTAAAACCGGGAAAGTAGCAGGCAAAGCATGATGGGTGGGTCACCCTGCAGCTGTTCCCCCAAAGTTGGCACATCCCATCTCAGACAGAAGCCAACCACTCAAAACCACGCAGTCTTGCTGTCTGGAAGCAGTTCCACTGAAGGTCTGCATTGTGGACATGTGCGTAGGGGCCTGTTGACACTGACTTGGAGCTTGGAGTGGGCCACCAAAAAGCAAAAACAAAACTCCCGGGATACCATTTTCATTACTGCTAATGCAAAATGGGCCGACTTGTCTGTCTGGCTTGGAGAAACGGGCCGATGAAAGGGCTGGTCTCTTACCTTGGTGCTGGGCTGGCCCGCTCCAGGAGCAGCAGAAGCCAAGGGGACCAGCACATTCTGCACCACAGGCCCAGACCCCTTAGCCCCTGTCCCCTGGCAGTGGGACTGGACAGTCATTTGCCTTCCTCACTTGAGGTTCAGAGATGAAATGAGAGTGTTACAGGGCAACCCCAATATACAATGGGGTGCCTGACTGTGGGTTCTCACCCGTGCGCTTAAAAAGGACTTATAATAAGAACAATTGCAGGCACTCACAAAAAGGTTAATAGAAGGGTTTATTTACAAAAGGAAGGGAAATAAAAAAATGAATAACTCGGAGACAAAAGAGAAAGTGAGGGAGGGAGATAAATCTCCAAATCTGTCCTACCAGATCCGAAGAGCTGGAAACCCCAACGGCACGCTGTAGCCCGGCGAGAAGCCAGAGACCCCCAAGGTCAAAAGCCCTCGTTATGCAGCCAACATGTCTGCGTAACCCCACCCCTCAGTTTCCGGTTATCCTCTCTTCTGGATGATGATGGAATTCTGGGATTAGTGGCCCCTAGTGTCTTGGACCTCCTGTGGAGTTTGTTGCAGACGTCCTTTTTCCCCCCAACAAGAGGAGGAAACTGGCTTCACAGCACCTTTCAGGCGCTGGGTGCTTGCGAGGCCCGCCCTGATTTACTCTTTCCCTATGCCCTGAGGGCTTATTTGACTTAGTCTCACACAAGGTCAGTGGATGCACAGAGGTCACAGAGCAAGCAAATGGCAGAGAGGGAATCCCATGCCGGGCTGCATGACACCCTAAATCTTAACCTTTGCAACCACTGAATTAGAGAAACTAAGATGCACCCCCGCGGGCATAACTCACTCCTGCAGAGCCTTTGAGCTCATTTTTACCATAATCCCAATTTCACAGATGAGAAAACCATTTCTAAGAGGTCAAGTGACCTGCCCAAGGTCACACAGCTACTAACTGGCAAGGACAGGTCACAAACCAGAGCTACATGACCCCAAGCTCTTTCCTAACAGCTTTGCTCCCCTGCCTTTCTGCTCAGCAGCCGGGAACCTAAAACGCCTGGCGGCAGGTGCTACCTTCGGGCTGGAATCCCAGCTTTAATTTGAACTCCCTGTTACTAGCTGTGTGCTGTTGGGTAAATTCCCTGACCTCTCTGGGCTTGCATTTCCCTGTCTGAACAAGCGGGAGGGCACAGAGTACCTCCTTCACAAACATTGTGTAAACATATCTAAAGTCCATAAATGTATCCAATGCATAGTCGACGCTGTTTGCTTTACCTGCATTTTCCCATTTCTTGCTCACAACAGCTATGAGGCAAAATATGCAAATATCCGAGTCCGCCACTGCCACACATAAGCGCTCGTGAATACCAGCTATTATGTTTCGTGCTATTGTTTCTGAGGCTGGTGTTATTACAATGTGTCATCACTGCCGTTCTGATTACTATTATTAAGAAGGGTCGGATCCCGGGCCTCCCTGGTGGCGCAACCGGTTAAGCCTCAGCACTACGAAGCTATCCAGAGCCACTGCAGCACAAGTTCAATCCCGGGCCAGGGAGCTTCCCACATAGCACAGCAGACCTCTTCTGTCTCACCTGCTGTTCCCCTCAGCAGTGTATTTATGCTTGTTCTACTCCCCACTCTATCTCTGGTGAATCCTCTCACCACCCCACACCTCTGGCTTACACCCCAGCTTGTATGCAAAAATAAATAAATCTTTAAAAAAAAAAAAAGGTTCGGATCCCTCTTCTGAAGTTTCACTCCCAATTGTCCTCCCCAATGGGCACCCCTGCCCCAGCAACCCGTAAATAGGCAGTACCAGCCCATAAAGCCCACTCTCCTTTCTCGCTCCTGTGCCCCTCGCCCCAGGCACACCTTGTGCTTCGTCCCTGGGGAAGCCCCCGCAGCCAGCCCCAGGCCCACGACCCCAGCTGCGCCCGGCCCGCGGGGTCAGCCTTCCCGCGCCCTCCGCGCGCCTCACCTGCGGTGCCAGCTCAGAAGCTCTGGGTCCCGCGGGCTGGGGCGGAAAGGGGCGGGCACGGGACACACCCAGGGCGCGCCCACCGCTCGGCGGGGCAGGACCACTGGCCGTGCCCGCCCGCACCCGCGACCTGCTCCGCGGGGCCCGTGGGAAACCCGGACACGGAGGGGTCCCAGCGCGGCTTCCTCGCCGCCCTGAAGCACCAAGTCGCGGACCAAAAAACTCACGCTCGCCCCTCTCCAGACTAGCCGCGAGGATGGCAGGACGCTCTAGGGACAAATCCACACGTTGCCCTGGAGGAACTTTATTTAGACCCGGAGTCCAGCAAACTATTACCAAAGGACAAGACAGTCGGAGCAAGGTCGTGGCTGGATGTGTAACGGTTGCGATTTTTAGGTGTGATAATTACGCTGCGGCTCGCTTTTGCACATAGGTATCTGCAACACCGAACTGTGGTGTCTGGGGTTTGCTTGGAAATCTGTGTGACACAGATGGGCCAGGCGTGGACAGTTGCTGGTCAAGTGTAGAGAGAGGGCTGTTAACACTTCTTTATAGGCTTGGAATTTTCTATAACGAAAAAAATTTTTTTTTAAATAATGAGAACTAAGACGATGTTCAGCCCCCTCGGTCAGTAAGTGTGACCAAATTTATCTCAAGGGGGAAAAGCTCAAAGTAAAAATGTGCCCTTAAATATGTACTGTGGCAGTAGAGGACACGGAGTGGGGGGAGGTAGGAAAAGATCTAACTTAAGTGCACCAGTAAGAAGATAGTTTTATCAACTGTGACACATCAACTCTATGAATCATACTGTCATTAAGATGGGCATTAACAAAGACCACTAGTAGTAACACAAGGAAATGGTCTTCTATCCCCAACGTCAAATGTTAAGTAAAACATATTGGAACATTTTTACTAAAACTGAACATACACTGAAGTGCTAGGTTTGCATGGAGAGATTATGTGTAACTATTTTTCCATATTTTTATGGGAAATATCATTGTGAATTCTAGAGGTTTCTTTGCAAGCCTTCACATTTCATGAAACACACATCAATACCTGAAAAATGTTAATAGCTGCAATGCCTAATGTTGTGGGAAAAAATCTTGTCAGTGGAAAAATGAGATATTCACTTCAGAAGTGGTCAACTGAACTGTCAGTTATGTTCTGTTGTTTGTTGGTGGCTATGTACAAACTGCCAGCCCTCCGCATCCCCCAAATTCCTTTTTTTTGCCCAGGTTCTTCGTTTGATTCTTTAACAAGCATTCTCAAGCCCTAAGTGCTGGGAAACATCTCCCACCCTTTGTCATTTATTGATTTTGAAAACAGGAGTCTAGGAGTATCACATGATTCTTTTTGGAAGGACAAGCATTTCTTCATTTTTATAACTTTTTTTAAAGATTTATTTATTTACTCGTACAAGAACTGGGGTGTAGGCCAGAAGTGTGGGGTGGTCAGAGGATTCACCAGACACAGAGTGGGGAGCAGAACAGGCAGACTGACTGAAATACACTGCTGAGGGGAGCAGCAAGTGAGACGGGAGAGGTCTGCTGCACCATGTGGGAAGCTCCCCAGGCTGGGGATGGAACTCATGCTGCAGTGGCTGCCGATAGCTTCATAGTGCTGAGACTTAACCCGTTGCACCATCAGGGAGGCCCCTTCATTTTTATATTTCTTAACGTCAAAAGTTTATAATGAGGGGGGGGTACAGATATGCATAGAAAAAAGTCTGGAAGGGCATATACCAAAATGTTAATAGTGGTGCTCTGAGCCTTATGAAATAGATCATTTCTTTGCATTTTCACCTGTCTGATATTGTCATTTCTAATACACACACACACAGACACTATACATATATGTGTGTATACGTGTACATACACGTTTACATATATGTACATATACATGTGTGTGCAGGCACACATATATACACATACACATTACACAATGCAAAAACCAATAGGGCTTCATGATCAGTCACAGATAACTTATAAATAATAAAACAAGGTGGCAAAATTAAGTGCAGGAAAACCTGTTTTATTCTGCTAAGTCTAGAAGAGTTCTGTCAATGTATTCTCAACCACCTCAGTTCTTCCATTTGAAAAGTGCTGAAGGTTCAAAGGCATATGAAACCAACATCGTGTGTTGACTCCTGAACCAGATGCTAGAAAACAGCATTGGGGCATTCCGTTTTTAATTACTTCCTAGAACTTAAGAAGTGCAGGTGTGTAAGCCATTCCAAAGCTACCTGGTCATTTATTGGAGGAGGGAGGGGTGAATCTTTCCATTTTACATGTAATTGGAGTACTTTTAAAATGACCTTTAGCAAAAATGGAGTATTTAATCCATTTGAATACAGCAACTGACTTTAAAATCCACAGGGGAATCTTAAGTTCTAGTTATATAATAACATTCTAATTTGCCAAAAGAATAAAATTTCATAGCTAAAAAAAGTACTTTGGTGTTAGTGAACACTGGTTCCAAAGCAGTGATAGCCACAGAGCAAGCTACAAAGCACATGTGAAGTGAATGAAACCTAATCTATGCAAGTTGTACTGTAAGAACAAATCATTGAGGAATGATTTGTTCATTCCCCACACTAGGGTGGCTTCCATCGAGAAAAAGAGAAATTAACAAGTGTTAGTGAAGACGGAGAGAAATCAGAATCTTTGTGCATTGTTGGTGGGAACATAAAATGGTATAGTTGCTGTGAGAGAGTCTGGCAAGTCCTCAAAAAAATAAACATAGAATTACCATAGGACCCAGCATTTTTGCTTCGGGGCATAGACCCAAAAGAAGTGAAAACAGCCACTTAAACCTATTGGTACACTCATGTTCATAGAAGCATCAATCACAATGACTAAAAGGTAGATGTCAAGTAACCATGGACAGATGAATGGGCCGTTGACAGGTGAGTGGACAAACACAACGTAGTATGTGTACATGTAGTGGGGTATTATCAGCCAAAAAAAAAAAAAAAGGAAATTGATACATTCTATACATGGGTGAGTCTTGAGGACATTATGCTAAATGAAATAAGTCAGTCGTAGGTCAAACATGACACTATTTAAATGAAGTGCCTAGAATAGCCAAATATATAGAAGGCAGAATGGTGGGCGTCAGGGGCTGGGAGAGGAGAATGGTGAGTTAGTGTTTAGTGGGTCCAGAGCTTCAGTTTTGCAAGATGAAGAGTTCTACAAATGGATGCTGGCGATGGTTGTACAATAGAACGTGCTAAGTATTGTTGGACTATAATTCACCTAAAAAAGTTTAAGGTAGTAACTTTTGTTGTATGTATTTTAGTCTAATTAAAAAAAATTGTAAGAAAAACAAATGGTATTGTGTAGGTGAACACTAACAGCAAAAATTTTAATGTAAAAAAACTAAAAAGGATGTGATATCCTGAATTGGATCCTGGAATAGAAAAATGTCATTAATGGAAAAACTGGCAAATTCCCAAGTTTGTAGTTTATTTAATAGTAATGAAGCAAAGCTAGTTCTTAGCTTTGACAAACATAACCTGGTTAAGGTAAGAGGATAAAGCTTAGGGGAAATAAGGTAAGGTATACAGGAACTCTCTATACCACCTTTGCAAGATCGTTATAATTCTAAAATTATTCCAAAATAAATTTTTAAATAAATTTTGAAAAGCAAATGACAACTAAAAAAGAATCAATTCCTCCATAGAAGATAAAGACAACACAAATAGGAAAAGTGATAAAGCAAGCAGCAAAATAAGAATTTCTATACAAATAGCTATCGTGGATGTGAAATTTATCATCATGCTGCTTATCACCTAGCTATTGTCTCATCATCCTCTAGTTGCAAAGAGGCCAGCTGTTGAATTTATATTGCAGTTGTATTTCCACGATTCTGAGTGCATCTTCCACTTAGATCACAAGGTTTCTTAGTGGATCGTGAGAACTTCCTTCTGCTGGTTCGTAATGTTCTGTCTTTGGTAAGTTGGTTGTAAGTTTGTGAGAATCCTGGATGATTCGTCAGGCTCCGTGAACTCAGACTTGACTCGACCCAGACAACTCAGAGCACATCTTCCGGCTATAACACGGGGGTACTGGTAAAGATCATTTGGGGCACCTACACAGACGTGGGGGGTCACTGCGGCTCTGGAACCCCATGTTCAATGTGCTGTAGTTGTTCCAGAAACCAACATGGGAGAAGCAAAAGATGAAAAGTGCCTTGCTTCATTATGAGCCTCTTTAAACTTTATACTCAATTAAGTGAAAAGAAAGCCTTACTCAGATAGACAGCTTGAAACAACTTTTACTTTATTGCCCAGTCAAGCTTCTTTTCTGTTCAAGGTCAACTATGAAAAAACTGAATGGGCATAGAATGGTGGAAAATACACTATCACCTTTAACTGCTTTGCACAAAAGGGAAATGACTATGGGTTCGGTATCTCCTTTCCTCCCTTTTTCTCTAAGCGGTGGTCCAGACCTGCCAGGAGCGCCAGCTGCAGGTGCGCGAGCTGGGACGCACAGGTGCGGCTGCATTTCCTTTCTCCAAGACCTTTAAGGTCAATCAGCTAGCTTTCTTTGACCACAAATAGAACTCTTCTTAATTTCTTTAGAACTTGACTTGCTATGAATCACTACACAAGGAACAGTGCAGACAAGGCAGCTTTATTATATTTGGGGGGGGGGGCGGGAAAAACCATGATAAAGCCATTGACACTCAGTAAGCAACACTGCCATCTAGTGGAAAGGTGACACACCATCAAGCCTGCTCAACACCAGATAGGAAATGTGAGTGGATTTCAATTTTTACCATAAAACAGCACTTTAAAAAACCTGGTCTTCAGAGAACCTGACTCCCAGAAGCTATTTTTATCTCTGTAATGCAAATATATATGTGCTTTCTATTGGGGGGGGTGTTAAAGAATGAGTTTTTTGAGAGACTAGACCATCAAATTAATTCTCAATGTCCAAGTTAAGAAAAACTCAATGCTGGGGCCTCCCTGGTGGCGCAGCAGTTAAGTGCTGCACTGTGAAGCTGTTGGGAGTTCGACACCGGGCCAGGGAGATTCCCACATGGCGCAGCAGACCTCTCCTGCCTCGCCCGCTGCTCCCCTCAGCAGTGTATTTCCATCCATCTGCCTGTTCTGCTCCCCACTCTGTCTCTGGTGAAGCCTCTCACCGCCCCATGCCTCTCGCCTGTACCCCAGCCTGTATGCATAAATAATCTTTAAAAATCTTTAAAAAAAAAAAAACTATAGAAAAAAGAAAAACTTAATGCTAACCTGCCTCTTTGAACATCCACCATTCTTGTAATTCTTGTCTAAACAGTGACCCCTGGTTATGACAGTTTACATAAAGAAGCAAAACTCAACTGTACAAGAACTACATTAAGTTTACTCATTTCCTCTATTTTGACAGTTTGTGGTGCTAAGTATTTGCATTTCACTTATTTGAATTCCTGGAAAAAAGCATTAGAATGCACCAATAACAATTTTGCATAAATCACGTAACCCAGCTCTTCTTAAGACTACACAGTAACAGTGAAAGATATTCACATGAGGAAGTGGAAATGCTGTGTTATTGAATAAGGTAATTCTTCTCAAGGCCTTAATTCTTCTTTATATCCAGGTGTTGCAATAAATGTGTTGATTTGATGACTTCTATGTGTATATAAATGAGAATTTTTAATGAAACACCTGCTTGAAAAAAGAAATAAAGTTGTGAGAATAACATATTGTTAATAACTGCAATCTCAAATCAGCATCCTCCATTATTACTGAGATTTTAGATTTTGGGTTAAGTGCTCTGCTCTTCGAAATATCCACAATGGTTATTGACCTTGCTAATGAGTTCCTCTATTGCAACATTTCTGGGTACATCGCTGGAGGCACTCAATGGTTCTAGAATGCAGGAGTCTGACATGGTCATCGTAACATATTGTTGGCAAATATTAAACTCAGATAAAGACTTCAGGAAGAACTAAGTCCTGGAAAGAGGTATACAAGTGTAGAGTAAGAACTTGAATTAAGACATTTTTAGGTTGCATTCTGTCAGCTGACACAACTGCATGTTTCAACTCTGAGAGCCTGAGATAGTCCAGAAATACAAAATTCCGAGTGTGGGGCTTTAGCTATTACAAAACTGGAATGCAGTGTTTTTACATTTCCCCAAGCAACATGAACTGGGAGCATGGTCCTGAAGTAACCATCTGAAGGAGGTGGTTGCTTTGAGAGTTAATCTAGACTGCTTGAGGGGCACCAAAATTTGCAATAAGACCCTTTGCCGGCCCCCTTCCCACTCTGAAGCATTCCTTGACCACATACACAAGTCTTTCGCATGCTATTTGAGTACCCCCAAAACCAAAGCAATAGAAGATGCCAGGGGAGGCTTATATTAACTGAAACATGATGCTAAAGTCATCTCCAAAAAAGTTTATTAGCATGATTAAAAACATTTTCTTGAATAATGACAGGATTTCTAAACATGAGAGTATCAATGGCTATACCTTATAACCAACATTTGCAACTGAACAGAGAGCTTTATTATCAGGCTTCCTTTTATTAAAAACAATCCATATTTATTGGTTCCACGTGAATCCAGGACTATTGCTTTGACTGGGAATGAGTCCCTACTGCAATTAAGTATAAAAAATATCTTCCATAATTGGAATGTGACCTGCATTACTGAGTAAAGAGTTGATAAAAATCCTCAAAGAGTTGGGTTCTTGCTTTTTAAAAACATTCCTTTTACACACTACAAAGAAATAATTAGTATTTTGGCTTTTTAAATTCCTACATGATTTTAGAATGGCGGTCCCCAAAGGTCCTCCCTTCACACAGCTGTGAGTGCAGACCCTCTCCTGGGGTGGACATCCTTGGGGTGGACTGAACTCCAGCCTCCACATGTTTATACTGGTTTGAGAACAAAGACAGCGTCATCCAGAACATAGTAGTCATTATACATGTCACCTTCACACAGGTACGGCAGTCTGGTGAAAGCTTCAATAACAAAACCAGCTTTTCTGAAAACTTCAGGCAGACTATTCACTTGTTCTTCCCAATTCTGTCCCTTGATTTCCAAAATTTCTGACGGTTTCTCCCACTTGCCACCTACTAAAACAAATAAAAAGATTAAGTTAAATTCTTGAACAAACGACTATTTAAGGGGGAAAGACCATCTCCCAGGACTTGGTAAACGCCCAGCACCCCAGGCACAGCAGGGATAAGCTACAGGCACCGCGGGGCTGAAGAGCTCACCTGGCCTGCAAGGTGTCAGAGTGTCAGAGCGGAAACGTAACCCAAGTTTTTCTGGATGCAAAGCCCACACCACGGGACCTTCTCTGACGGAGCTCAGGACATTACCCTTCGACAGACTGGCTGGGGAATGCTGGTTAGTGCGTCTGGAAACTGCTCATTAACTACTGAATATTGAGGCAGAGAGTAACAAAATCTGAAAGAGGATTTTCAATAAATGCAGTGTCACTGACGTAGTCAACTTGGGCCATGCGTTAACCAGAGAAATGAAGATAAAAACTGGCCATTTGAAGGATTCTGATTTATAAAAACAGATCCTCAGTATGTTTTTCAAAGGAAGTGGCTCTGCTCCCTCACTTTTCAGAAGAATTTCATAAAAGTTCAGTTCCAGGACCGGAGAGAGGTAGAACACTAAAATAGATGAGCAGACCAAGCAATTCTCGGAATAATCTGTCAGACTGAAGGCTACCAAATCCATAATCACCACACTGGGGGGCGGGGGAGGGCGCGGGGGAGAGTTTCAAGTATACATACCAAGTACTGAGTGTACAATACAATGATACATATAAATTTGGTGGTGCCTTTAGATGTTATGATGATGTTTACATGTATATATACATATATATAAATAAAATATATATTACATATATATTTAAATGTTTTGCTAAATTCAGATTTAGTAAAACTTTCTCTAAATCGAGAACTATGTAATCAACAGGTGTCACGAGCATGAACACTACACCCGGACCTGACCCTCCTCTTCTTAGAGTCTCACTGGAAGGCAAAGCCCAGGAAGCAGCTCCCGCAGCTTTCTGGCTGAGGCAGAGGCACATGATCTACGCTCAGACACCCATGTGGGACCTGGAATGAAGAGCTAATGACCCGAGAAGGGGGTGGAAGCAATAGGCTCATTCTGGGGCGTGGGGGAGCAGTGACAAGAGGCGGCGGCCAGGACAGACAGAGCTGACAAGAGTTAGGCCCATGTAGTATCCTCTTCAGAGCAGGCTTATAGCACGTTTGGGCCATTTTCCTTGGCCATGATGCACATGACTCCCCAACCACCCACAAATCCTCCATAAGTTCCCTTTTTCTTAAGTCAGTCCAAGTCCGTTTCTGCACTTACAAAAACGGACCTGACTGAAATTCCCAAGAACAGGGCGCTGCGGGAGAAAAGGCAGACAGCAGGCCCACACATTTGTTTCACAGCAGATTAAAAAGGGGTGATACTAAACTGAGGCACAACCAGTAACCAGCACCCTACTTATTTTCACTGTACCATGAGGCACTGCTTCTTCCCCATTGCCAGCAGTTACTGGCCCAGCACCAGGGACACGACAGGTGCCCCAGGATCAGAGACTCCACCGCTCTGGAAATTTTGAGAGTCCAACTTATCTGTCAAACAGTAGAAGTGCTGGGAACTAGTGCCGTATGTAAAATAAAATCTCATTCAAGATAGCTAACACCTATGAGGATTTGTAAAATCCACAAAAAGTCCATCATAGGAACATTTAGAAATGTGCTTGAGGTTAAAATCTCAACTTTAAATGGTGAAACTGAGTTACAAACAATCTTTACACAATTTCAGAAAGTTCCCGATTATGGTTCCTTAATAAAGTTCCTCTCTTTAGTTCTTCCTTTCTAAAAGGGAAAAAAAGCCAACTCTCTTCAAATGCACACTCCCCCCACCACCCACACCCACACCCCACACATACACAGAAATGGCGCCTGTCAACGGAGGCAAGATCATTCTCGGTCTGGAAATCAACCTGATTCTATTTTATGTCGGTAAGGTTTTTTTTCCTTCTCCATTTTAAATCAATCACTGTATTTTGTGTAATTCATAGAGTTTTAAGTGCTATAGATTAATGTTTAAATGTGTAACATTATGGAAATTATCTAAGGTGAAAGTTTCCTTTCTCTCCAGAGAAAGTGATGAAAGAATAGCTGAGGAAACGTTTCATGCTAACCTGGAAAATTCCCTTCGCTGCTATGCTGATTCGGAGCAGAGCGCCTCACAGACAGGCTGAAAACTCTAAATGTTTGCAAGACAGCTCAGCTCCTACACAGAATACAGCGAGCCAAACACTCGCCCAAGATTTTCAAAGAGCAAAGTTTCTGAAAAACTGAATTTCTATAAATTAAAAAAGCACTTGTAAAAACAAAGCTGGCAAGGCTGCTTCCCTAGAAAACAGCCCTGTTACCACAAATTTATTTTAAAAATAGATCTATTTTCCTCTGTGACACAGAAAGGGGTTCCTATATCACAGTTCTAATAATCTCAGTTCAACTAAATCTAGTGCTCTCAGATTTGCCCACAAAGTTTGGGTAGTAAAGGGTGCAAAAGCTCTTAAATTTCATTTCTCCTGTCTTTAAAGAAATATATAAAAATGTTAACAGTAGCTACTTTGGGGAAAAGGACCATATGTGAATTCTTGCTTTATTTTCAGGAACAGTCTATTTTTTTCTAATTTTAATTAGAATCACTTTAAGAATGCTTGGCTTTTAAAGATATGTTCTGACAGGTGTGCAGGTAGAATATCTGCTCCAGGTATTTAGCCTAGTATGGGAGGGGAGGGGGGAAGAGACAAAACACGACTGGGTTGAAATAAGGCAATGGCTAGCTTAGGACTGAAATCGTCCATAATGAAGGTTTCAGTGTCAAAAATTCATTCTGTACTTATTTTTCTAGTGTTTTTTTTTTAAATAATAAAGTGACCTTTTTAAATGACCTCCACCATCTTATGAAAGAATCTTTCAACTGTGCTTTTTTTGTTTTTTTTTTTTTTAAATCCTACAGAAGATGAGAGTTTAAAAACAGAAATTTTTCACAGGAGTAGCTGTGGTTTATTATTCAAACTTCTGTTTTGCTAAGACGTTGCTTAACTGGTGGGGGGAGGGGGTTTCCTCACAGTCCCGCATAGGAAACCACTACATCTAATTTCACAGGGGTCAAAATAAGCAGATATATGACACTCCAAAGTTGGGAATTTCCGTTTGCCAAGGAAAGTTGAAAATATTCTTTTTAAAAAATTCTGAGAAAGGACTTGAGCTAGAAACACTTTTATTAACTTTGTTACATCTTGGCAAGCCCAATTCCATGTCAAATTCCCAATATTATATAAGGATTATATTATATAATGGTAGGTTATTGTCATGCGTCTGTCTGCACCTGTGAGGGCGCTAAGTCTGGACAAACAGGGGCCCAGGCCCTCAGCTCAGGGCGTGAGACGGCTGCTGGCTTCCCCAGGTGACTTCCCTCTCACTGGGGCTACTAGAAAAGCTCCCAGCTCATTTCAAGTTGTATAAATAGTAAAATTAAAACACGATAAGAATGGATTTGCCTCTCAAATGCCACGGTTCTATTTTTAATTCCTCTTCTGTTTTGGATGAGGACCTATAAGAAAAACACTAAGTGAAGAAAGCCTGTCTGGGACCAAAGCCACTTGGACAAATGCACGCAATTACGACACTTTACAAACAGAACTAGGCAGAAGTCAGTAGCGCCAAAAACCTCAATTTGTCTCAACTAGTACTCTATTACCTGGCGCCACTTCCCGTCAAAGGGCCAGGTCTCCCCACTCAGAAACACCTGCGTGGCTTTGTGGCCACATGCCCAGGGATCACAAGGCCAAGGTGGGCACACAATCTCTGAGACTTGGGAAGAGGCACAATGGGGAGAGTCTGCGCTGGGCCCCCAGAGGCAGTCCTCCTAACCCCTCTGCAAAAACGTGCACGGCTGTGTCCAAAGTGTGCGTGTGACACTGTGGGAGCCAAGGTGGCCACCACCAAAGCAAGAGCTGCCCCCTATTATTACCAGGCTGAGCCAGGCAGTACTTTCTGTGGCCCGATGGCCTCACTTCGGCTTCCCACTAACCCCACGGGCAGGTGCCCGACATCATCCCTGTTTTGCTAATGGAGAAACAGACACACTGACCAGAGTTAGGAAGCAACAGCGTAGGATCCGAACCCAAGTCTGAGCTCGTTCCCACAAAACCGATTGTTTATCAATCCGACAAACGCTTACAAAGACTATGAAGCAGTGCGCAAGGGCCAGGGAGAACGCAGTGCTTAGCGGGAGCCTGGCCATCTCACAGGGCCTCTGCTCAGGAGCCAGAGGCCGCACCAGGGCTGGCTCCCACAGGTGTCCCACAGGGCAAGCCTGCTCACAAAGGAACAATTGTCAACTGCTGTGAATTCCTAGCAAGCCCAACCCCCACACAGCAAAAAAAAAAAAAAAAAAAAAAATTCCTCCTGTTCATGTGTTCAACCATCAGGGGTGACATTTGCACCACTGGCTCTGACACCTCTGAGGACGCTGAACACCAGCTCCTGGGAGCCGAGGGGGACAAATGAGGAAACAGGTTCTGAGAGAGCACGTGGTCTGCAAGAGATCAGGGAAAGCCAGCGGTACCCAGGGTGCCCACGTGGGCCCCACACTACACACTCCATGTCTGTTGCCCCCCTGCTCATAGCAAAAGCCCGTGGCACCTCCCGGGCTGTCCCCAAGTTCCAACAAGCTAAGGTCAGGAGACACGGGGGGTAGGGGAGGTGAGGACACTGGCGCCTTACGCTTAGTCTTGTGTGTGCGTGAAGTAAGGTAAGGCAGAGCAGGAAGGGCTGGGTGCCCCCAGAATCGTCAGGAAACAAAAGCCGGTTAACAGCTGCCTCCTCCACAGGAGCCGTGGGGAAGTGTGTCGTCTCGGTCTCTCAAAAGCCTCACTACCTGGAAGTGGACTACACTTACGAGGCAGTTACCATGGAGTGTTACTTCAAAGTATTGGGGTGCCCGTCAGAGCAACCTACCAGCCTTTGGTTTCGCTATGGTGCTAACCAGACTGAGGACCTGTGCTTGAAAGGACCCAGAAGTGAGGCAAACAAATTTATGGTGAAGGAAGCACAAGGCCACGTCTCCCTCACAGTGAACAGGGTGGCCCTCAACGACAGCGCCATCTACATCTGTGGAATAGCCTTGCACCGCTCGAACGACCCGGGAGCTAAGCAAACCGGCAAAGGGACGGTGCTGGTGGTGAGAGGTCAGTCAGGGATTTACTCCAGCACATGGAATCCTGCTCAGCCCTTGAGCGCTAATTACTTACATGCAGAGGCGATGAGCCAAGTTTGCCAGCTTAAAGCCTGAGTCAGTGAAGGCTGTGGTCTGAGCCCTGTGCATATGAAGTTTGGGTTAAAGAAGTACTCTGACCCCATCTCCCAGCCAGGCACAAAACCAGGGTTCTGTCAGATGCTGTACTCTCTAGGTCCAGACTTAGTGGTGAAGGCTGACCAACTATGTCTTCCTTCCTGTATATTACTGTATTCCAAGTTCAAAGGGAAACATGCTCAATAACCATCAGCTTCTGCAGGATTGGAATGGTACTACATTATCTAGATCAGAGCACTAAAGTAGTACAGTGATCAATAAATTAGACCCAGAAAAAAATACACATTATTGAGAATACAAAATTTAGGGAGCAACCACTGGGGGGTCCTTACCACCCACGGACAGCAGAGACCAGAAAAGGAACGGTATGGCCTTAGCTTCTTGAGTTTGTTCAAACCCATGACCATTTCCTCACTCAAGAGAACACTGAGCCTAGCTAAGTGAATTAAGAGATTTCAGGGAAAAGGATGTCACATGATTCTGGGAGAAGGAAGACAAGGGCAGTTATTCCTTCTTTTTTTGGATCACCTCCCTTAAAAAGAACTCTGACGTGATGAGTGCTGAGATCAAGACAGTATGATCTCCAAATCAACTAGTCCTTTGGTTTAATTTACTAGGGATATTCTAATAGGCCTGAAACCCCTTAGTTTATTTATTTAACCTTATTTAACCTTAGTTTACTTTCACCTGTAGGATAAATATGAATGTTTATACATATAAAGCACTTTTACTACTGCCTGGCTCATAACAAGTACTCAATAAATTTTAGTTACAGATGTTAAAACACACACACATAACAACTTTGGAGATTTGTGTATCTCACTGCACTAGACTTCTATAAAAAATGTTAGCCAACAGACCAAATGGTTTATAAAGATTAAAGTCTCAAAATTGCAACCTTACGTGAGAAGAGATTCCGTCAGGAGCAAAAATGAACATATTGCTAAGAGAGACATTCTACTTCCCTGATTTTTCTATAGATCTCCTAATTTAGCATGTGAAAGACTTTTTAACATGTTACAGATAATCAACCACAACTAGGTTAACACCTAATTTATTGGTTTCACAACAAAAAATGTGTATTGTGTGAATTGAGTTCACAGGATAAGCATTTGTGGGATATTTCACTGCATAGTACAGCCTATTCAGATAATAATTACAAATTTAACTTGAAGACATGGCATGTTACTTGATTCCTACCCTAGAGTACAGGATGCTTCCTTCAAGAAAGGAGACATTCAGAATGTGACGTGGATTCAATAATTCTACTTTAGAACTTTATTAGAGAGAAGACACGTGTAACACTGTCTGTCTTACAAGCATGCTGGGCACAGAAAGCCAAACACATGACCTTCTCAGGTTCACAGACGTGCCCTCCAGCCATGCGTATGAACAGGTCAAGTTATAAATGTGGCTGAACAATCACCTAGGAAAATATCCTAACTCCATAAACAGACTCATGGTAACTCTATACACTACATCTAACAATGGAAATTTTAAATGTCCTTGAACAAACTATCTTGAAATGCTTATCTAACTTAAAATATCACTTCATATAAAAAGTGGTTCTTAGCAGTAGGACAAGTAATTGGCTGATTTTTAGAAACTTTTAGTTTTAAAAATGCACAATCTTTTTTATATAATATATTTAAGTAACTGATGAACTGGCTTTAACTACAGAACATACTTGAATGTCTTTTGAATCAAGCAACCCAGAATAAATTTTTATATGAATACAACCAAGCAGAGAGTTCACTTTTACACCTCTACCATGCAGGTTCAGTTATACTTTATGCATACATAGGCAATGATAGTTTCAATTGTGACGTGGCTCTTTCTGTTTTTGTAATTAACAAAGAAACTAAGGTTCTCAGCGAGAAAGTGCAGAGTTTCTTGGCAGTTCTCTTATCCCTGCTCTCTATCTACATTATTGGTGTGGCTGTGGTCTTCATAGTCCTCTCTAAGGTAAGTCAAATCTCCTGACTTGGATGTCCTAATGCCTTGAATATTATCATAATGAAATAATTCCCCTCTCTCCACATGTGAACCTCAGAAATAACTCCCCTAATTAACATCTTCCTTTGCATCTGCAGGGAACACCAACTGCAGGAGCAGGCTGTAGAAGCAGCATAAATTTTCATCAAATTATTATTAACTAGAGTATACAATTTACAGTGTTTCTTTGAAACACAGTAATATGGTAATAAGAGACCCTTCTTTATGACTACCTTATATGCTTTCTGGAGGGAAATGCTGGAGGACGAGGGTGGGAGAAGATCTTAAAGAACAGTCTTTAAGAAAAAAACGGGGTTAGCAAAGAAATTAAAATCTGCTTTGAAATGTATTTTTTAAAGGCCTAATGTTTTTGAGAAAGAATATCTTCCAACTGTTCATATGCTGTAAGAGGGAATCCCCTCTAATATCAATATATCCTCCCATAAGAGGGGAAAGTGTTTTATTAAGATTACTACAAATCCTACAATCCTAACAAATCTGAGCTGTTATTTTATTACGAAAAGCATCTCAGAAATGACATGAAAATTATCAAACTTTTATTGTACATCACTAAAGTATTAAGTTAGTTGAATACCTGCCAAAATTGTCTTGAGTGCACAAAACTCATAAGCTTTTCTTTTTTTTCTTGGTAGTCAAAATCTAACTCTCTAAGAAAGAAAGAAACAGAAGACTCACAAAAGGTACAGATCAGCCTCACAATATCGCTTTTAAATTGTGACTAGTTGCAATTATTTTCAAATCTGAAGTATTTTACGAAACACAGAGAACATCATGGTAACTTTTAAACATAGATAGTATTTTCTGTTGTTGAGAAACTGAACCATAATCTGGAATGGTAAACTATGATTTAATCTTGATCATTCTCAACCATAAATTTTACTTAATATACTGAAAACATGAAAGAGTTTACTGCAGATGTGCTGGGGGGGGTAATTTCTGAGACTGATGGTGTAAAGAAAGAAAAAGCTTCGATGATGTATAATAATCACTGCTTCTAGTACCATGAGAGACATTTTTTTTCTTTGTATTTCTAGAAAAAAAGTGTTCGGCATATTTTTCAGGAAATTGCGCAAGAACTATATAATAAGAGACATGTGGAAACAAACCAACAACCTGTAAGTATATCAAAAAGATGTGATAGAGATATGAAGCATATCTGACTGAAAAAAAAAAAAAGCTGTCAACAAACTAGCAATAATCAAATCTTCCTTTGGAAGAGTCTAGAAAAGGACTTCAACGAAGGGCTTTTTATATGCGGTCTGCCTTGGTAAATACATAACAAAGGACATCTGATACAATATTAGAGACCGGGCTGGCAGCTTTGTGGCATGGAATCTTTCAGGAACACAATGGATGTAGGCAATATTTTCAATACAGACAAAGATGCTTTTGTGGATTAAAAACTACCTCATATAGTATCTTGCATGCAGTAGATGTTGAAACATTTGTAGATCAAATTATACAGAAAACATTACTTGCTGCTAATAAAGCAGAAAGAAATTCACATTAGAAAAGCAGGTAATAAAAACTAAAAATGAGTATTTCAGGTTTCGGGAGTTACAGACAATATTATCTATAATATATCTGACAATGTTTCTTTAGAGTCTGAAATAAGCCGGGTTTTTCACAGCTGATGCTGGTTTTAGAATTAACAGAGCAGATACTTGTTCTCCACGATCAGACTGCTCAGTTTTAAATAAGATGTAAACAAAATAATGAACGTATATACTAGTAAAGACAGTCTTCCCTTAAGCATCAGAGGACAAATGCATCAGGATTCTGAATGATGTGTGTTGTTTTGTTTTTTTTAATCTGACTCTTAAAAATGACTTTCAGTCAGGAGAGAATATAGTCTAAGCAGTCATTTCATCCTTCAATGGTACATACAAATACATAAAGAAGTGATCTAACTACCTAAGACATCACTGAATAATTATTACTGTCTGTTCACATTCTTGTCTTACTGAGGCCAGAGCATCTCTTTCAGCGAAAGTAACTGGCTCGGAGACAGGGCTGGGAATAAGAATTAGAACAAGTTCTAAGGCAGGGCTTTGCAATGGCATCTGAACAAAATAAATAAATTTCAGATCCCACATCTTACTCTAAATATAGGAAAAACGATCACTTTTCCTTAAGTTTATTGGAAAGGTACTCGGAACCCAGAGTGCAAGATGGCTAGTAGTTCACAGGCTGCGAACAGTATGGCGTCACTGGGTATATAACCTTAAATATGGCTTCCTGTCTACCACTGCAGGAAAAAGACAACACTTACGAAAACAGAAGAGTAGTTACCAACCATGAAAGACCATAACAAATTTAATTTTCAGTCACTGAACATCCAACTCCACAAGTCCCGGCAGTGTTAATGGACACGAGCCCATCAGGGCTTTAAATAAACAATCAGAAGTAAATGGAAAAGACAACTGGCTACGAGGAAGGGTGATGCCATGGACTAAGGAAACTACAACAATACTCACCAAAATGCTAAAATGAAAAAAATGCAACTGAAAAGTACTTCCCTAGTTTGCTAGGAAAATTCTAAGGAGGCTAACATTTTCAAAAACTTCCATTTTTATGACATATATCCTGTATTTGTCTGCATTTGACACGAGGTGTTTGACGACTGTTACCCTGGAGATCTGAAGTACCTCGTGTGCCTGAGTCTTGAGGGGAAGCACTGCCATTGTGGGCTGTGGAGGTGATGCAACAATGAGACTAAGTTGGGAGGAAAGAAAGTGCCAAAAGCTAAGTTAAAGAAAATCACCTTGAAAAGCACCTTGGAGCAAGTTATCCCCTCCTGCAGTGCAATGGGCGGTGTGGCGCATCTTCCTGCCAGAGGAACACAAAATCACCGCCTCGTGCTACCTCCAGAGTGACTAGAATAGAACAGAGACTAGAGAAGGACTATGATTCCTAAAATGAATAAAATCCAAAGCACAGGGCTAAACAGAGAACACCTGAGAACAAATAAGCCGCCACTGACTCTAGATGTCAGTGTTGGGCCAAACAAACAGCAGGGGAAGGAGCCGCCAACACAGGGCACTTGCCTTGGCACATTTGATCTTTCATCAGCTGAGGGAAATACCAGCTGAGCAGCCGGCTACCGCAAAGATGCTCATGAAACTCATTACCATGGCACTAAAAAAGACATGTTATCGACTGTTCTTTGAAATAATCCATGTAAAAACTTTATTGAAGTGCCCATAAGTGTGCAATATTAAAATGACTTACAATCCATTATGTTCATTTCATTCAAGTATTTTTTACAACTAGTATTAAATGTGATTTATTTCTATTTTTAAAACCAATATAGAATTTTTAAATAGTTTCAGATTCCTCTGAAAGCATTTTGTACTGACAGTTTAAGTTGGTCATCGCCAATCTTTCTAAGAACATGTGCCAGGAAAAACAGAAAGGGGGAAAGGGTGTGAGCACATATGTTATACGTGTGTGCTGCTGTGTACATGCCATATACATGGTGTGCTGAAAATGTGTGTGTGTGTGTACATGTGCATCTCATACACCAAAAAAGAAATTAAGTAATTGGCATAAAAAGTAATATAAACAGAAATGCTAATGTTTTCTTCTCTATCCCAAAAATAAATTTTCTTGTTTACTCCTTGGGGTATATACCTTGACTTTGAGACCACTGACTTAGTAAAATACATGAACTTTTAAACCAAGTGGAAGAATGGGTAAGTACTAAAACCATCAAGGTGAACAGATGAAGTGTTGGATTAGACCATTTACTCTTCACTTCTAGGCTTCATTATATTTTGGTACTTTCTGGACTGAAAGCATACAGTTCTCTGTGTTACTAACAAGAGGATAAAATCCCTAAGATAAACTAGCATTTGACACACAGTAACTCTTTCCCAATATAAGCAAAGACTATAATTCAGACTGATTTTTAAGCTGAAATTTGGAGAACACTTTCCAAAGAAAGCAGTCACATCCCTGAAGGTTGTATATAAGAGAACCTGATGTGCATATAACATGATTCATTTTTCTATTCATCCCTCTAGTCAAGTTACTGAATGCCATCCGACTGTGCGATCAAAGGCCTCTTCTGCATGCTATCTTAGGTCAGGCTGAACTCACTCTGCCCTGACACCACCGTGGCCACACTTCCACACTTGTGCATCTGCTATTCCCTCTGCCTGGTTAAATGCTTCACAGACAGCACAGATGTCACCTCCAACACGAAACCTTCCCTGACTACTCTGGCAGTTAACAGATCTGTCCATCTCTAAAACCACAATACCCTATCATATTTTTTAAAAGATTTATTTATTTATGCATACAAACTGGGGTACAGGCAAGAGGCGTGGGGCAGCGAGAGGGTTCACCAGAGACAGAGTGGGGAGCAGAACAGGCAGATGGATGGAAATACATTGCTGAGGGGAGCAGCGGGTGAGGGAGGAGAGATCTGCTGCACCATGTGGGAATCTCCCGGGCCGGGCGTCGAACTCGCGTCGCCGCTGCCCACGGCTCCACAGAGCAGCGCTTAACCACTGCGCCACTAGGGAGGCCCTTACTCTGTCATATTTCTTATCAGATTATCCTGCCTTGTTACATCTGTTATCTGTTACATCTACTTTCTGCCCTATTCTGTATTTTAAGACTAGAAGCATCTTTCTCATTTATTTTTGAATTAAATTAAATAATTTAAGATGAATGCATGTGAACAATGTTTCTATAGAAAAATATTTTTTCTGGCATTTCAACAGACATAATGTACACTTCCCTCCCCAGCCATCAACCCTCAGCCTCCTCCGAAGGACTGTGATTCCCTAACAGTATTGACTTTCCTGCTATCTGAGCATCCAGAATTTTCACTGCAAAGATTAAGCTGTAACATTCTGTTTAGATTTGTGCTTCTCAGGACAACGAAAACAGAACTAACAGAGACAGAGGCTCTAGTGTGTACAGACACCCTGCCCTCTGGACAAGAGCACTCAAAACACATTCCAAAAAATGTTAACACTTTTTGCTCCGCTCACGTATTCACGTGTTCATCTAGTCTCCGGTTTTTCACGCCATGGTGGATTTATTTGGAACTATTAGGAGCTATTTCTTTGATCGTACTCCATCTAGAAGCTTTAATCTCTATGCATTTAAAATTTCATTAAAATATATCCAGTAGTTCAGGAGCTGTGTGTGTTTTATTGAACGCTTATACCATTCATGCGGTGGCACAGAAAATAGCCGGCACAAGAAGTGTTAACAGGGTTTTTAGAATAAGTGATTTCTTTCTCTCTACTATACAAAGAAGTGAGAGGACCTGAAACCCCTGACTGACAGGCAAATAGATACATCTTTGTGGATTCAAGCCACAAACCAGTGGAGAATGCAGTCTTTGAGAGTAAGTTAAAATGCAGAATGAAGACATTCAAATTCTGATTATTATTACTATTAAAAGTTTCATGGGCAGATCAACAAGACATTGACAAATATTTCAAACTGAAGAAATGTG
This sequence comes from Scalopus aquaticus, assembly GCA_004024925.1. NCBI lineage: Eukaryota > Metazoa > Chordata > Mammalia > Eulipotyphla > Talpidae > Scalopus > Scalopus aquaticus. Next base: position 33,076 of record PVIJ01011943.1, read on the forward strand.
CACAAAATGCTCAATGATGTCACAAAGTTTTAAAAAGTAACCAAATAGATGGAATGGAGTAAGTTTAACATTTATCACACACCAACAGTGAGACAGACAAGGCTGGGCAATCTATACATTAAATCATTTAATCCTCACAGCAAACCTCAAGGCAGGCATCAGCCCCATTTTTACTGATGTGAAACCAAGCTCAGCGAGAGGCCCAGTCATGAGGGCTGTACCCAAAAGGCAGCGAATGGTAAGGGCACTTCCAAAGAAGGGCTAGTCCTCCCAGCCCAACTCTCGTGAAATAGTCCAGCCAGAGACCTGCTTATTTCTGCTCAAACTGATGGAAGCTTTAAGACGAAACACGTAACCTAACCAGAACAATGATCCAGAAGTGGGAAAGTCACCAAGGGCTACCTCCCAAAAAGCAGGGGCCTCGCTAGTGTCTCTGGGCAGCTCTAATCAAACTCTCAAAGAACAGGTAACTGCAATGCCAGTTAAACTGTTCTAGAGCACAGGAGGAAGAATCTAGCAATTTTTACAGAGTCAGTTTGAACACAGATATCAAACATGACTGACAACATCCTCCAAATAAATACTAGATCAGACACAGACCAGCTATCACCATTAATATTAATGCTAGTTCTTTTTTATTTAGAAATTTTGTAAATACAGGGCCTCCCCGGTGGCGCAGCGGTTGAGCGCTGCACTGCGGAGCTGTCGGTAGCGGCGACGCGAGTTCGACGCCCAGCCAGGGAGAATCCCACATGGCGCGGCAGACCTCTCCTGCCTCGCCCGCTGCTCCCCTCAGCAGTGTATTTCTGATCTGCCTGTTCTGCTCCCCGCTCTGTCGCTGGTGAACCCTCTCACCGCCCCACGCCTCTGGCCTGTACCCCAGCTTGTATGTATAAATAAAAAAAAAAATCTTTAAAAAAAAATTTAAAAAAAAAGAAATTTTGTAAATACAATCCAGTGCTATGTACAAAAGGACTCTATCTTCTAAGCCCAGAAATGCAGGGATGTGTGTGTGTGTGTGTGTGTGTGTGTGTGTGTGTGTGTGTGTTTATTAGAAAAATTATTAACTAAGTTAAAGGAGGAAAAAGGCAGGATATCTATCTCCAGATGCTAAAAACGGGTAACAAAATTCATTATTAATTCCTAACTTTCTAAGCTCTTATTAAACAGGACTTTTTGAAAATATCTTCAAGCCAAAAGATAGCATTATATTTAAAGTAGAAGTATTTTCACTAAAGTCATAAAGAGGGCAAATGTGTTCACCATTTTTTAACACTCTGGAATAACTACCAATTCACCTTAACAAAGAAAAAAAGTCTAAAAACGAAAAGGAAGTAGTTAAACCATTTGCAAATGCTACTACTGAGTATCAAGACAACAGGAGAATCAATCAAGAAACTATTGGCAACAATGAGATAATTCATTAAGGTAAATAAATGGCTACAACATTGGTATACACATGAAAATCAATTGCTTGTGTATGTGTACATGACATTCAATTTAAAACATGATGGAAGAGCCATTTCTAACAACATGGATGAACCTGGAGAATATTATCCTCAGTGAAATAAACCAGACACAGGAAAACAAATACTGTCTGACCTCACTTATATGTGGAGTCTAAAAACATAAAACCTATAGAACCAGGGCTTCCCTGGTGGCGCAGCGGTTAAGCGCTGTGCTGTGGAGCTGTCGGCAGCAGCCACACAAGTTTAACGCCCGGCAGGGGAGATTCCCACATGGCACGGCAAACCTCTCCTGCCTTGCACACTGCTACCCTCAGCAGTGTATTTCTGTCCATCTGCCTGTTCTGCTTCCCATTCTGTCTCTGGCGAGCCCTCTCGCCGCCCCACACCTCTGGCCTGTACCCCACTTTGTATACATAAATAAATAAATCTTAAAAAAAAAAAAACATCAAACCTATAGAACCAGAGATCACAGGTGGTTGCCAGGAGCTGGGAGGGTGGGGGTGAGGGGGCAAAACAGAAGATGCTGGTCACGGATACACGCTTCCAGTGGTAAGATGAGTAAGTTCTGGGATCCAACGTGCAGCATGGTGACTAGTTAATACTGTGTGGTATACTTCAAATTCTCACCACACACAAAAAACCTATCTGTGAGGTCACATTATGTGCTAGACTTGTTAATCACTTCGTAATGTATACTTATGTTAAGTCATAACTTTGTACATCTTAAATACATACTTTTGTCTATTATGCCATACTTAGGTTGGGAAAGTTTTTAATTAAAAAATATGCGAGAAGGAAAATTCTTATTTTCAGTATCTCACACATACATCACTTACAAAAATTGTTTAGGACCTTTATGAAGAAAATTTTACATTACTAGAGAACATAAAGAAATAAATTGAAAGATACTATTATTAGCTAAGAAGATTCAATACTCCCTAGATTAGCCTACTTAATTGAATATAGGGGAACTACACTAGCTAGTGCTAAAGTCAATGCACTAAATATGTAAGTGAAAAAAAATCTAAAAGGAGTGATTGAGGGGGTATCAGTGCTATGATATTAAAACATATAACAAAGCAACAATGAAAACTGTTTGGTCATGGTACCCAGACAGAAGAATTAATCTTAACAGAACAGAACCAAACACATCCAGAACTTTAATCTATGGCTGAAGCAGCATTTCAAAGCACTGGTGAGGACTCACAGGCGAGGTTATTTAAAACCTTACCCTTCAATGAGCAGTCACACCTCTAGAAAGGATTCATAAAGATAACCTTAAACCTGACTGTCAGGCTTTTTTCTCTAAGCTAGCATCTCAGGGAGGCCCTTCCCTGAGCACCCTCTCTTTAAAATCACATCACCCCAACCCCCCAATTCCAGGAGCCCCTTTCTGCTTTCAGCAGCAACATCCCTCTTGTCTGCGGCCTGAGCTCATTAGAAAGTATACTACTTGAGGGCAAGGACAGCGGGAATCTTTTGCTCACTATATCTCCAGCATCTAGGCACTCAGTAAACACTTTAAACGAAGATATTCTATGGCATAAGAATATTCAGCCGCCAGTTCCCTTCCACCTTCATTCTGAACTCACCCCACAGAGTAAACAGATCAGGGAGAAGATCGCCTCCCAAGAGCTGAAGGGCATATCAAGGATTATCTCATGCCTGCTGTGGAGATTTCTGAAAAAGGTGTTCCTTACTGGAAAAAATGTATGGGAAAGAGTCCCCTCTCTTTTCAAGACCTTGTCATACATATATATGCATCAGCCATTCTGTAACTTTGAGGGAAATGTCAACACACTGAAGACTGAAAAAAGAAACAAGCTCTGAACTTTGATGGAACAGTTGTAGCAATAAATCAACCAAACTTGGAATCACTTTTCTACATTCAATTCAAAATTTTTAAAGCTACTTATGGTTGTTTCTTCTGTTTCTTAAAGAAGAAAGTGTCCTGATATCAACATACACAATTGCAAAGACTTGGTAAGAGTGGTCATTTCACTGTTATTTATAAAGCAAACTGCTGATTTATCTAAAAGTACATCAATAGGGACCTCCTGGAGTAAAGCTATCATACAGCCAACGCTGTGCTGGGAAATGCGAACCAACCAGTGTGGAGGAGAGAGAAGCTATCTGCAGCGCGTGCCAATACCCCCCCCATCCCCCCAACAAGGGCTCCTACCACGTCAGTTTCAACAGTGGCCCTGTTTCACAGCTAGATTCCTGCCAACAGAACAGTCCTCTCACCAGCCAGTAAAATCAGCTCTAGCAAACCCGTTTATACCCAAACAATGATGCAGATACACATGTGCTGTAAGGAATAATTTCCTGGATATATTTAAGGGGGGAAAAAAGCAAAAAAAGTATTTTCAAAGGGTTTTAATTATCAATATTTCATGCACACACATTCTGTTGTTTGCTTAGACTATCTTTGAGGAATATTCAAAAAACATGAACAAGACTGTCGAACTGGAATAAATGGGGAACTTTTCACTGCAGACCCTCTTGAAAGCTGTGTGAACTCGTGACAAGTCAGCCCTTTTGTAAAAATCCGTTTTGAAAAATAAATGTCACTAAATTTTCATTTTTGCAACATAATTCTCCTCTTTTTGATTAAATACTTTTCCCTTTTTTGATGCTTAAAGCCATTCTCACTAGATTTAATGACACCTGACCAAAATTAGGTCAGTAAGCCAGACAAACTGAAATTGGAAAGACACATTTACATTTTGTTTTTTTCCAAATTAACCTAAATAACAAAATTGCCGTGGTTCAACTTCAAGATAAATCAAAGAAAGTACACAATCACTTTGGCTGCAATTGCTTCTCATTTGAAAATAAATCGAGGCAGATATGCAAAGCACACAGATACCCAACAGCAGCCCAGGACTCATGAGCTCACACAGACCACTTTACGCCTCCTAGCCCTCACAAGGCGGCACATGGAAGTCATCAGGACCTAATTAGTGACTCAGAGTGCCCCAGAGCAGTCTGCAAAACGTACAGGTCACTGAAGGTCACCCACAGCAACAAAGCCGCTTGTCTCAGGTTTTTGTGAGTGTCACTCGCCAGACTCCTCAGACTCGACAGCAACGCCTTACGCCCACAGTCAAGGAGCTTGTTTTCAACCCTACTGCCCCCTTGTTCAGTCTGACTTCCTCTCAACTTTTACTGTGAGAAACGCGAGGAAGTAAAATTCATGGTGATATTGATGTTTCTTCCCCTGCTCTTCTACCTCCTGCTAGGCCAGGAAGTAGCATTAAAGTTCTGTCATGTGGCTGCCCAACAGGACACCGGAAGCCAGGACCTTATAACCTGATGACTTGTGATTGCAATGCAGAGACAGAGCTGAGGCTTAATTACACAGGGAACAGCAATGAAATAAGGTCAGGTCGCTGAATTATCAAGGACATTTATTATTGCAGTTTTCCACTGTACACCACAGATATAGATGAGGACTCACACTTCCAGTAGCTTTTTCTTTACTATGTCAAATGATTCCACCACAGGGATATGTAAATGGAGAAGATGGGGAGGAAAGATCTGTCTGTTTTCTTTCCCACCTGCTTTATTTAAATCTCCATTTCCTCTACCATCAAGACAAATCTAAAACTATCTGGTCAAAGCTAAGGCTAGCATTTAGTCTGAAGGGATAAGACCTCAGGAGTTAAAAAAAAAAAAAAGGAGCAATGAAGAAACAAATGAGAAGCAACAAAAATCCACGGTTCTAAGCAAACATGATTATTCCTTAAAACACAGATTTTTATAGATATTTGATAACAGATTCTAATGCTTCTAAACTATCAATGGATTTCTTAAAGATGTTGTCAAGCTCTCAGGTTTTGAACCCAAGGCTGACCTAGATAGACAGTGATATAGAAAAACTAAAGATTTAAAATGATTAAGATGCATTACTTATATAATTTTTATACTACTATAGATTATCTTATGAAAACGCAAGAGACGCCAAAAGGCCTAACTTTCAATGTGACCTACAAGGCAAAACACATGAACTAAAAACATGAACTAACAGGACTACAGCTAGAAGTCATAATAAATGTGAACATGAAATCAAACCATTTCTTCTAATATCGTCTTCCTTAAATGTTACCGAACAAGATGATGCAATTAAAAAAAAAAAAAAACAACCCACATAAAGAAATGGTATGTGCTACAACAGAAAAGGTCTTCAAAAGGGAAAAATACAGATAAGCATATTTCTCATTTTCAGAGCCTGGGACAGGAGATATAAAACACAAAACAGCTAGGCGTTCAGCAAGCATGTACCGTAGATTTCAAGGATCACTTACTGCTTGACACAGTTTATAAGTGAATAAATAAATGGTTCAAGCTCCATTTAAAGGCAGAAAACAGACACATTGCAGGCTTTCGATCTCAAGCAGGCAGCTTCAGCTGAGTATTGATTATTACCACTGCCAAGGAATATGAAAGCCATAAAATCCACAGTAAGATGAACATTAACCAAGGTGAAACTTTACGCAGGTTAACTGCATTCTCTGAAATCCCAGGCTCTTCTGAGAAAGAGAATCACAAGGAGCAACGAACATCTGTGGGAAGAGGCGGCCGCCCACACTTACCGTTTTCCACATAGGGGTGAAAGGGCAAGACCAGGGCAAGGACGACCCTGCCTCTGGTCGGCTCCAAGACGCTTCTGATATCTTTTAGCAAAGTCAGGGGCTGATCACAGCGGTCCAGCAAATTCAAGCAGCTGATGACATCATACTGGAACCCTGTATTCTGCCACTCATTTATACCAAGCACTCTGGGAAAAGTCAGAAAAAGTAAACTGATACAAATTCCCATAAACACATCTTTAAAAATAATTGGGATGCCAGGAAACACGCCGATTTTATCCTCTAAATCTAAGAATGTTTAAAATCTCCGTTTATAATTTTTATTTGTAGTAATAAAATGGCCAGGCAAAAGAAAAACAGCAGTCATATTTCTTTAGATTTGGCATTTCACCTATTTCCAAATCTCAAAACATAAAATTTCCTTTTTAAGAACTAATCATGTTTAATAAGTATGAAGCTATAAGGTGATAAAAATGGTATAAAGCACCAAATTCCTATATATCAGATAATGAATTAAGACTCCTACTTTCAAAAAAAAAGACTCCTACTTTCTTTAACCATTGGAATTTAATCATAAAATGCATGATATATTCTTGTTTCCTATTCCGAGGGTCCCTTATTTTTAAGAATGGTTGAAAGTGGTATAAGATTATTCCATTTATAACCTATGACCTTTTGAGTATATCTCTGTTCCCGAGAGAGATAGTAGTTCATACTCTAAAACCTTACATACAAGTAACTATATAGGAAGAGATGCAGAGCGCATGACATCCTATTAAAATTGTTGAGTGGAGAGCATAATTACTTAGCCCTCAACATCTCCTTCCCTCTCCCCTTCTCAAAAAATATTTCTGGTCCTTCACAGTGTTTTGTCCACAGAAAAGAGAATTTCTCACAGCAAGTCTTTGTTAGCCACACCATAAAGGCAATTCTAGTAATTACTCCCGTTTGGTTATAGCAAATTTTGAAGGACAGGAATACACGTTCGAAACAGAAAATTATGGTTTTAATACTTGGAAGTTCAAACTATACCTATAAAAGTCCAACTTCATCTTTACTTCTGTTTTATGATTTATACTTGTAAACTCAGTTCCACTGTTGAAGAAGACAAATTTTTACCTCAAACTGCTAGCCTGGGAATCCCACCAAGTTGTCAGACCTGCCCTCTCCTTATGAGAAAATGAAAGAAATGATTTGTCTAAGGTCATGCTATAAATCACTGGCAGAGAAGAAATTACAACTTAGAAATTCCTCTAGTATGTATTCAGGTCAAGGAACCTGCTGTATCCATATAAGATGAGAAAGAACCTGACAATGTTTGAATAAATGTGTCTAGAGTGGGGGGCTCAGAATGAATGGCAACCACTTCAGTCTCCAACATCAATTTGTTTAAAAAAAGAAAATGAGGATATTAACATGAGAAATCAAATTGTTGACTACAACATCTTCTTTAAAAAATTCCAAACATACAGAAAATGGATTAAAGCGGAGCATCTTTTAAATTTCCACTAAAGATTTTTGTTCTCTGGAGTCAAAAATATATACAAAATTCCTTTTTGACTACTGGCATGTGAACTATCTGTGCTGATTTAATCCCAAACCCCACCCTACTCAGCATCTTGCCACATACTTGTTTCCTCTACCACCTACTATCCACCATTCAGAGCATGACTAATTTTATTTATTATTTTTTGAAAACTAATTTTAACAATAACTTTTAGTAAACCAGACAGAGAATAGTAAATACACTAAAGAAGTTTTTTTATTGTCATCTGATTGGTGGCACTGCTCATCCGCATACACGACCAGAAATCAATAGTACGATCCCTTCCTAATGTCTATGGCTTTTCCAAAACAGTATTTCTAGAAACAAAGAGGCAATTTAGGGGGGGATTATTTTTTTTTTTAAATGAGTCAATAGTTCAACTTCCAGAAGGATTTTAAAATACATTTTTCGTAGAGAAATGACAAAGCAATCAGTATTTTTGATAAATTCTAGATTTAAAAAAAACAACAACACTATAAAGAAAAGTTACTGTTTTGTTTTAAAAATCAAAGCCACATCCTTAAATTTTACAACCAGATTTTCAGGCATAAACAATATCTTGGCAATACAGAAGAAAACCCTGGCCATTTCTGTTTGATTTATTTCAAAAATGATAGCCAGAATCTTTATCAAAAAGTCAGTTGTTCATGGTCCAGATATTGAAGAGAAATGAAAAATAGCTACCTCTCAAAAAGAAGCCACGAAGATACAGAATTAAGCTAAAAGTGTGCTCGGCCATTGTGGACTAGATGAATCCTAAACTTAGTAAGATACTGCTTCCTCATTAAAATCTTAACTACACCTAAAGTTGCCACTTTTGTGACTGTTTTTATTTCATACCAATAATATTATGGAGGAAGTACCCACTAGCATGAATTTCTTATCTGCATCAAATTGCAAACATTATAATATATGAGCTTTTTATCAGGAAAAAAATTAAGTATTTTACATATTGTGGATAAGTTTACCATGTATACGGCATGTAAACTAGATATATTAATTCAAATATCTGAAAATTCCATTTAAGCATTTAAGGAAAGGGCTATAATAAATGGGAAGGGAATTATATGAAGACTTATTTCAAACACCTTCTTCCCATATCACTTCAAAACACTGTTGTTTTTTTAATGTGGGATGGGAGTCAGACTAGTTATTCAGCATGTTTAAGCCACTGTTATAATAAAGGTCAAAGCATTCCAAGTTTTTAAATGGTTAATTTCTAATTAAAGGAATACATTTCAATTATCTACCAGAACCTAACTGGAGAGATTATTAGAGCTAAAGGGGATCTTCTGAATCACTTAGTTCAACAACACACAGACCTGTCTCCAGAGACATCCCTAACAGCTTCACTAATGCTGTCTCCAGGGTTGGTCTACATAAATAGTAACTTAGGTGGACAGGAAAGTGAGTGTGTGCCTAAATTCTTTCTCAGGCTAAGCCTGACTTTCAAAATATCGAAGAAGGCAAGCTCTACCTCCCCCTCCCCCTTTCTATACTCAGCACCTTCTCCCATTCAATAGAATTCATACTGAATGAAGAGTAGCCGACTTCTAGGTCTCGCCAACAGTAGATGGCAGAAAAACGAAGATCTGACACTGCATGTGCATTGGGACAGCTATTGTCAAAACAGAATTAACAAGTATTGGTGAAGACGTTGAGAAACTGGAACCTGTGAACTGCTGGTGGGATGTAAAATGGTGCAGCTGCCATGGAAAATGGTATGGTAATTCCTCAAAAAATTAAATGCATTAAACAGAAAATTAAACGGATGATCCAGTAACTCCACTTCTGGGTATGTACCCAAAAGAAACAAAAGCAATGACTCAAACAGGGACTTGTACACCCATGTTCACAGCAACATTATTCACTATAGCTAAAAAGAGGAAGCAACCCAAATGTCCATCAACCGATGAATGAATAAACAAAACGTGATCTACCCTATGATGGAATATTATTCGGCCTTTAAAAGGAAATTTTGACATATGCTACACCACCAATGAACTCTGAAGACATTTTGCTAAGTGAGATATCAGCCACGAAAGGACAGATGATGTCTGATCCCTCTTCTTTGATATTCACAGTGTAGTCAAATTCTGAGACAAAAGTACAATGGTAGTTGCCAAGGAGGGGGAGAGGAATGGGGAATTAGCATTTAATGGGCACAGAGTTCTGGTGACGGAAGATGAAAAGGTTCAGGAGATGGGTGTGGTGATGGTCACACAACAATGGTAATATACTTATGAGCATTGAATGCACAATTAAAAAGTACTAAATTGGTAAATGTTACGTATTTTTTACAATATTTTTAATAAAAAAAACAGACACAAGATTGGAATGCCAGATTCCAATGAGAGAGCAAGTTCCTGCATCTCCTCTCCCTTTTCCAAGCTTCTCTCACCTGCCCTGTTCCTCCCATGGTACCAACTTTTCTAGTCCAGAAACATACTGCCAAGGAAAATAAATTTCTCTCTCAGTTTCCACTTAATTGTGAATATAGGAACTTTTATTTATAAAACTCCTAGTCCTGGAAAACTTTCATAATCTGTAAACAATGTATTTTTAAGAAAAAAATAAATCTAAAACCAAGAAATAAGCACAAACCATGTCTAAAAAGTATACCTGTATTTCTTTTTCTGAAGCTGCCATATCATAGTTTCAGACAGCTCAGTGGCATAAATTTCTTCGAAATGAGGGCTCATGATTTTTGTGACTTCTCCATCTCCAGCACCTAAATCCAGAAGTCTATGGGTTTTCCAGTCTGGATTAATTTTAAGCAGTCTCTGAAACTGATCCGGTGAAAACACAAACATTGAGCCTCTTCCTAGCAACCTGGAGGAAAAGAGGATAAAAATGGAAGAGCCCATACAAATTAAACACCCCCTCATACACAGAAGGACTTCAGTGACACAGCATCAACAGCCTGCTGAACTTACAAAATGTTTGATTACCTGATTATATAACTAAAACACATTCTTTTCCAGAATTTCTACAATTAAAAAACAAACTTAATATAAGAAAATAACTCTAGACGTCATCATTTGTCTTTTAAGGTTGCAAATAATAACCCCAAAAGAGTGAAAAAAGGGGAGGAATGAAAAGTGGAAAGAAAAAAAGGATGATAGGAGAAGAGAAGAAGAATATAGAAGCAATCAAAAGATAAATGTGAAGAATATGTCGAAATAAGAAGGGAAGATGAAAGAAATAACAGAAAACATTTATCACTTAATAAAGATGTCAGGCCCACAGAATCAGACCACAATACTGGCCCAAACCAGCAGGCAGAAAAATCAAATAAGGGGAAAAACAAAAGCGATCCAGAAACTAAACATGGGGTCAGAAAAACACAGCTTTTATATAATAGGTTTTTAAGAGACTCTAGAGAAGAGAGGCCCGTAACATCAGTGAATTTACATTTAAAAAGTAGACTCCCACTTTCAAAGAGCCTAAACAGCATTCATAACTGTAACAGTCACTTTGAAAGGGAGTGAGAGGGGTGTGAATTAGAATAGCAGCTATAAGTCAAGTCAAGCCTCATAGAAGTATCATCTTAAGAAATAAAACACTCCTAGACCCCTGGGCCTCCCTGGTGGCCTAGGGGTTAAGTCTCAGCACTATCACCACTACGGCCTGAGTTCAATCCCCCGCCAGGGAGCTTCCTACATGGTGCAGTAGACCTCTCCTGTCTTGCCCACTGTTTCCTGCAGCCATTTATTTCAGTAAATCTGCCTGTTCTACTCCCATTCTGGCTCTGGTGAATCTTCTCACCACCCCCACATCTCTGGCCTACACCCCAGTTCTTCTACACATAAATAAAAGTTTAAAAGAAGGGAAAAATACGCACTCCTGCTTAGAGCCTGTTTTCCAGGTCTTGAAGCCTAGTTTGTCAAGGGCAGAGATTCTCAAACTTCTCTTAAGCAGCAGAAGCCTTTCTCTATTTTTTTTTAAAGACTCTATTATTTATGCAAACAAGAACTGGGGTGTAGGCCGGAGGTGTGTGGGGGTGTGTGAGAGGATTCACCAGAGACAGAGTGGGGAGCAGAACAGGGGGATCTACTCAAGTACACTGCTGAGGGGAGCAGCGGGCAACACAGCAGAGGTCTGTGCCCTGTGGGAAGCTCCCTGGCTGCAGGTTCATAGTGCCGAGACTTAACCCACTGCACTACCAGGGAGGCGCAGAAGCCTTTCTTCAAATGAAATAGAACTCACAGACAAGACAGAACCACCACAGGTGAGCCGCTGCTGAACTGAGCGTGCCAGCCCCAGGGCTGCTGCCAGTCTACTTCTAGGTCTTTCTCTGCAGCCTGAAGCAGCTCCTGAGGCACTTCCTCTTCAGACCCAGGAAAAATTCGAAAATCAAGGGTATAGGAAATGGCAGTGAGACCTGTACTGTACTGCTACTTTCTGGAAATAATCCTAAGGTACATTATGTTTGTTACACAGTGACTGGGAAGATGCCTGCAAGTTGGCGCTCCCGGTAAGACCAGTTTCAGGAAACAATTTAAATTATGAAATTCATACCGCCAGCTCCCCTCCCCCTTATCAGATTAAGACCATAGGAGACTAATCAAATCCAATCATATATTTACAGTAAATCTGCCTCACAAAAATGCTACAAAATGGGGGTTGGGGAGTGGAGAGCCCCCAGAGACTGCTAAACACAATGCTACCTACCCAGAGAAAAGATTGTTCTAAAAGACAAAGTGATTCTAATCCTCAATTGTTCATATCTTCTAATGAAAAACAGACTGCAGAAAGCAATCTGCGAAAAGGGGCTGTACTTACTGAAATAATTATAAATTTCACACAGGAGCCAGCCAGTACAGGGCAACGTGACAGGTAGCATGGCCTGGGGGCGCATGTTTCAAATGCTGGTGGTGACCTAGCACAGGACCCGGTCAGCTGAAAACTATAATGTGGCTTAAGGTTTCTCTGTTCTAAAATAGCACGCTTCGCCAGCCCATCTCTCTGGAATACGAGAAACCTGATCATGAACATCATAAACGTCTAGAGCCAGCAGTCATCTGAGGTGAGAGCTCCCGAGGTCATGTGACTGATCCACGTTTAAAGGCACCAGAGAAGCTTTGTCTTTTTTCTCAAAATCATGAAGTGAGGCTACACAAAAAGGTTAAAACTGTCAAAATTCATCTAGCCCACTGTTCCTCAACTAGGACCAAGAAAAGTTAAACTTCCTGCAGCAGCGTGTGTATGGTGGGGTCCATGAGAGGGAAGTCCCACGCAATGAGGAATAATCCACTAAAATACCAAGACACTGACCTAGCGCAATACAGTTTCCAGCAAACACATAGCATGGAGAGGCAGGGCTCTCTAATTTGTTTTTAACTCCCAGGTCATGTTTTTCTTTCTTTGTTTTTTAAAAAATACTCAATAATCACCCTAGGTTCTCTGGACTCCATCTAAGTTCTCTCTAGATTTAGAGGCTACTGAGGAGGCCCACCGCCTTATCAATATCTTCGTGATAAACTCCAAACAGCTAATATGGCCTTACTTGGCCTTCCCCTTTCCAACATAATGAAATCAGATATGGATCTTTTTAAATTCAAGAAGGTTTCACAGTAATTACTTCTGTTAGAGACAGCTACTCGTGGTAATATCCACCACTGCCACGGAGGGGGAGTTATCCGGGCTTCCCTGGCAGTGCAAGGGGTTAAGTCCCAGTACTATAAAGCTAGCTGCAGTCACTGCAGCACGAGTTCCATCCCTAGCCAGGGAGCTGACCCACATGACACAGCAGAACTCTCCTGTCTCCCCTTCTGCTCCCCTCAGCAGTGTATTTCAGTAGATCCACGTTCTGCTCCCCTCTCTGTCTTTGGTGAATCCTCTCACCACCACCCCGCCAACATGTCTGGCCTACACCCCAGCTCTTATATGCATAAATAAATAAATCTTTAAAAATAAATAAGAGTAAATTTAACAAGGTTTCACAGTAATTGTAAGGTCACCCAGGGTCATTACCCCACCCCCAGGGCCACTGCCCAGGGCCACTGGGGGCCCCAGGGGCCCCGCCCGGTTGCATAACCACAACAAGCAGGACACGCCTCACTGCACTGCCTCATGTCCAACCCTGCCACTCAGTGCCGACCACCACCCCGCGGGGCAGGCCAGGTATAGATCAGTGCTGTCCTTATCCCCGAAATGTATAAAAATCCGACCAAATCATAACTGGGCGCAGTTTTACGCGCCTCCATCTTGAGACCTGGAACCTCACCTGAGAGCTTTTAATAAAAGCGGCTTTGCCTGGACCGGGTCCTTTCTTACTGCACCTACCTTTCAGTAATTATTTCTGTAAGAGAGAGCTACTCACGGTAATACCCACCAGTGCCAGGGAGGGGAAGTTTACAACACTTGGCAAGAGATGTTCGGGACTGCTGTTCCCTTGTGGGGGGAGGGGAGGATGAGTGTTTTTTTGTTTTTTTTAAGGCAGAAAAGCTTTAGATAAAAGCCAAAAGGGGATTATTCACTGTATTGTCTCTCTTTATAAAATAAGACATTCCGACATTCCGGAGTAAGGAATTTTAACCAGGATCCAAGGAAGTAGAGAAAGGAAGTGGTTAAGAGTCCAAAATCTCCCCCCAAAATACATAAAATACTGAATGCAAATACTATTTGAAGAAGCGAGTACTCCTACCTTTAATTACTTCCAAAAAGGCACAGGAGGACCTCAAAAAGGACAAGAATTGCTGCTACAGTTACTTGTCTGCTTTCTCACCAAAAAAATAAATGGTATAGAACAGAAATTCACAACAGTCAATTTTAGAAACAAAGTGTCGGATGGAGTTTTATAAACTCAGCTACCAATACAAAAATAACAACTGTCTGCTGAAGCAAACTCCAGGCAATTTCATATAAACAATGAAGAAAATCAAGTAAGAAATCTTGAGAAATGGCTTGTGGTGCCTGAGAACATATTTCAGGACCAGATGATAGACTGGGAATCCAGACATTCAGCACAAGTTGGCTCCCAACCGCCAGGGAAAAAAGTGGGCACAACCAGCGACTTTTAGTCCAACGAGGACTTTTAAGCACTGAGTCCAGTTGCTTTTCCTTTTGGCTTTCTGGATCCTGGAGCCTCAGTGGTGTTTGAGAATTTGGCCAAGGTAGGGTGAATCTAAGAGAGTAACTGCGGAAGGCTGGGACACTGGACTGACTGCCAAGGATTCTGACGGCGGAAGTGTTACAGCAGAGGTGGTCAACAGCTTGAAAAAGATTAACTTTTCTTTTTAATTTTTTTTTATACCTAAGGATAAAGAAAAAACGTCCAAGATTCACTTACCCATTGATAGATGTTCTAGACATAAACAGGCTAAAAACAGATGACACAAAAGAGTGATACAATTGGATAAATAGCCAGCCCGATTTCTCAATGCTGTTGTTTAAGAAGATCTGTGTTCCTTGATCAAGATAACTCTGAACAAAGACAGCCTGGAGTGATTCGCATAATTTCTCTCTGTTGCACACATACCACTAAAAGAGAAGAAAAACGAAAACACATAACTGAAGTGTCATTTCGGAAGTCCAAAAACACAAAAAATAAGACTAATAAATCTAGGATTTTCAAATATTATAATCTCATGGCACTTTGAGGATAATCCTCCCTTAAACACATATGACCTATAATGTATAAATCACTTCTTCAAACACAGTTTGTTAATTCTCATGACCCTCAAGACAGGCAGAGTGGGGGTGGGGGAATGCCTTGGAGTCACGCAGCTTAGAGGGGCAGAGACAGCTCCCGGCCCATCACGCCGGTGGGTCACTGTGCGCCTGCGCCCAAGATCCAGAAGAGCTCCGCTGGTCTCCTCGTCACTGAGATTCCACTTTAGAAGGAGTAACTAGCATTATTAACCTTGTTTTTAGATTAAAAAAAGAAAAAGTCACATATTCAATGATTTAACTCAAAACAACCAAACAGATCAATAGTAGTATCAGCAGCAGAATTTAATACTCCAGTGATCAGGTTGCGGTTAAGCTGCCTTTCTTGTAGGCTACATAGAGACCTTTAGAAATACTCAGTTGTGTTTTTACCAGGTCACATGATATTTTTACAGACGGGGCAAACTGCTAAAGAAAGCTGGAGAAGCTATTCAAGGTCACACTGCAATCAGTGAGAAAGCAAAGTAACAACATGCTAAGAACAAGAGCTCCAGAAATAAGCCATAACCGGAATGCACTTTTTAAAAGAAAATACAGGAACTTCAACTATGAATGAAATGTAATCTCCCATTGTAAATAGCTCCCATCTTCATTAAGGGTCAGTGTATCGGAAGAGAAGCAGGTTGCAGCGGGCATCAGCTTTGCAGTGAGGAGGGCCACCAAGTCTCTGCCACTCCTGGGTGCGCTCTCACAGGTCACACACTGAGCTTCTGTCCATCCCTCTGTAGACAAGAAATGTCACTGGTATCTATCCCGTGAGGGTCTTGTGAGGATTTAAACAAGATAATGCAGGCAAATCTTCAATGCAGTACGAGACACACAGGAAAGGATGTATTAACAACAGCAAGAGATTCTTCTTAGATGGCCTAATAAATAAGTGGAAGCCAGCAGAGCAGAGCAGTTACTATCAATCCATTATCTGTAAGAAACAATCACATTTGCCCAAAGAGGAATCTCTTGGTCAGAAGTAAATGGATTCCCCTCTGCCAATTATGACCATTTACAAGCAGTGGAATGTCTTGTAACTGCTTGCACAATCAGCGGACCAGTTTACAGTCATCTAGGCTTACTAAATGAAGTTACATGAAGTCTTGGGTAATATTTCTGACACTAATATTGAGAGAACCACTTATAAAGCAACACAAACAAGCAACCAGTCACATCAAATTTTGAAAAATTAATCTTTTTACAAACCCTGTCCCCTAAACTGGGTAAACTAAACTAAACTTCAATTGTTGACTGATGTGTGTTAATTAACCATTTAAACATTACTATCAAAGCTGCTTAGAACTGAAAACTATCTTTATTCATTCCACTCTAGATGATAAGTTATGAAGCTTCTTACATTGACTGCTCACACTTTTTTCTTGGACTGAAAATGTTCTGTTTAATCATTAACTAATTCTTAATACTCACTGTGCCTGAAGTTATGCCCCAATGCAGGCCATACACCATTTTTTATTATACTCATGACCTCCTGGTGTACATTCTGAACTCTACAGTACTGAGGCCACTCTGACTTTTATTTATTCTTCTCTCTGAAATAACTAATCAAGATGAAAAGTCATCACCTTGGTACTAGGTAATCAGGTACATTCTATTAATGTGGACAAGAAGTCATTCAAGTGAAACAAAGGAGCTAAGAATTCCTTGTAAATGGGCAAGGAGAACAATAGACTCTGACTTCCAGAACTAGAAAAGACTTGGCACCAATAACTGCAAATATTGCTTTTAAGCACCAAAAGGAAAATGCAAGCTTTTAACAGGATTTCTGTCATTTCATCAGTATTAACACATGTGGCTGGATCTTCCACACAAGTCTTTCAGGAAAGTAAGTGCTTACTGAACAGATGTACTACTGAAGAAAAAGGAGCGAAACCCTTCTTTTTAAAAGTAAAGGCTGAACTCATGTTCCTCCTAACGATTTCCATGACACAAATGTCAACTCCACAGCAGCTTTATTCATAATCAACAAAAAACCAGACACCCAAATGTCTGCAATTGATGAATGGGTAAACATGACTGATCCATGGAGCAGAATCCTGTTCAACCATGAAGAGGACTGAAGCGCTGAGTCACATGACTGTAAGAGGACATGAGGAGCAACCTCTGAGCAGTGGGGGTAAAAGGTGGTGTTTTCCTGACCCCACGCCCTGCTGTCCTCAGGGGCTGACAGTAGGTAGGGGTCTAGCTAGGGCTTTAGCAGTTAAAACCACTAAGGTTTCAGCAGTTAAACTGCTGGCCTCTGGGCAGTTAAATGCCAGCGAGGGGGAGTGCCCAGGGGAAGCCACCAGCTTGCCTCATGCAGCTTCAGCTTGGACCTCACGTCTCTCTCTCCCCACCCTTTCCCTCTCCTCTCCTTTTTCTCACTCCCTATGTAGTAAATCCTCCCAACGTGTCTGCTTTTGAGCCTTGTCCTGTGAGCGTCTGGGTGAGGACCCACCACTTAGGTCACTGACTGGCCCCCTGGGCTTGTCCCATTTCAGCGTCATGCCCAACGTGAGGCTGGACACCCATAGCTGACCAGCCCAAAGGGCTCCTGCTTGTGATGGCGCCACCATCAGCACACCAAACATGCGGGACACGTGTCGCGTCACGACATCTCTGTTTCTGCCACAGAGGAGAGTGGGCTTTCCTGGGAGGTCGCACTGCATGTGTTTTGATTCGGGCTGGGCTCAACGTGGGGTTTAGGCAGTTCTGCTGCTGCTGCTGCTCCATCCAGCTTAAGTTTTGGGGAACAGGATAAAGTCTGTTTACGGAAACTGACTATTGTCTTACGGGAGATTCTGCGGGCATCTGTCTGGAGTTTCCAACTTCAAACATAGGATTTTTGCTTGGGGGTGGGGGTGGAGAGCTTTTGGGAATCTGTGTTTTCTATAACTGTTTTTTGTTTGCAAGAGGGTGACACTGTCTACTCTGGGCTGGGAGTTCACCTAGATGAGTTCTAGCTGACTAGAACTCAAGTTCACTTGTAAGTCTGTCTAGGAAGCGATAGGTTTTTACTGTAATGCTACTTGGCCTGCGTACTCACTACAGTTAGAGGGAAAATGGCCCATCAATGGATCTTTGAACTACCATGCTATTTTGAAATTGGAGAAATTTTGTAAAAGATCAGGTAGATGGGATGAACTTCTATATATATGGTCCTCTGTGTCGCCCCATGAATTAGACAATAAAAGCCAGGAGGTCACAAAGAGAGAAGTGGCCTTCCCCTCACCCGGACAGCTGTACAGGGAAGATGCAGGAAGAAGAACCTTGTATGATCTGTCATGACAATCTCGCTCCAGAAAAATGGTTAGTTTTGCCTTGTGCTCCTAAGTTCCGTTCTTAGTGCATAGATCTTGGCTGATGCAGGAGGAGACATGAACAGCCTGCCTGCAGACTCCACATTTTGCTACCAGAACAATTTCCAGGTCACCCCAGCAGGCACCTGCCCAAGATCTGATACAGAAGGTGACTGTGCAAAAGAAGTTCAATTTTCTGATTCCAGAATTTATTTTACTATGAACTGATAGTATGAGAAGCTATATATACTCTTTGGCATTTTTGCAAAGGAAGCTAGCTGATCTCATCCAAGTTGTAACCAAAGAGGAAAAGACAAATCTTCAGAATTTGCAATTGAACTGAAAGGGCTTAAAGAAGGTGGAATTTTTAAAGTTAACTATACTTGGGCCTCCCCGGTGGCGCAGCGGTTAAGCGCTGCGCTGTGGAGCTGTCGGCAGCGGCGACGCGAGTTCGACACCCGGCCGGGGAGAATCCCACATGGCGTGGCAGACCTCTCCTGCCTTGCCCGCTGCTCCCCTCAGCAGTGTATTTCTGATCTGCCTGTTCTGCTCCCCGCTCTGTCTCTGGTGGACCCCCTCGCCGC
>PVIJ01011944.1:0-52224 GCA_004024925.1 Scalopus aquaticus
GTACTCATTTTTTTACATAAGGATTTGAGTCTCTTGAATGATCCTCTCACTTTTGTGAAGGTGAAGGCTTTTGTGAAGGTGAGTGAATCATTTCCATATTACTGGACGAGAGAATCCTTCACCGTATTTTGGGAAGAGCACAGCTAGACTAGTAGCGTGGAGACCTGGAATGAAGTTGGATCTAGCAGGAGCTGTGATGTCCCATGCCACAGCGGGAGCTGAGCATGTTCGATGCTGTGGGTGAATTATATATATATAGGGTGAATTATATATATATAGTTATATATAATTATATATAGTTCTAAGAATTGACAGTGGGTGGCTGTGGTCCTAGCTGGGGCACATATCACACAGCAGTGACCTGGGTAATATCTGTGTGAGGATGGCAGCCAGGAGGACTGAACTGGAAAGGCGCTCAGGGCCTCTGCCCGACTGGGGAACCATCTGGAGGGTGGAGTCCACATGGGCTTCTGGAAGGGAAGTGGATCTCCGTGATGGGCTCTGTGTCCAAGGACAGCTGGATCCCAGGAGGGGTCCAAACGTGAGGGAAAAGGTCTGGGGGAGAGACAACAAGTTTTGAATTTAAACAGCAACATTTTGAATTTAAGCAGCAACATTGGATTGGGGAGAGATATAAAAGAGAGTGTGAAAAAAGATTCTGTAGGCTTCCAGAGGCTGATCTGAAGTGCAAGGAGAGGGAGAAGAAGGAAATGAAGGCAATTTTGAGGGTTTGAGCTCAGGTAACAGGAAGGGTGGAGATACAGAGAGACGGGCTATCTCAAGAAAAGAGATGGGTTTGGAGAGGAGATGAACAGTCTAGTTTTATGCAGAAAGACTTTGGGATGTGGGCGGTGGCCTAAGGAGAGCAAGTCTCGGGCTGGCTAGTGGCCTGAGAGGAGAGCAGGGAGCAGGTAAATTGTGCAGTACAACTCACTGGGTTGACTTCAGTGCGGTGGCTGTGCCCCCTGTAGAACCTGGAAGCTGCAGAGTGAGTGGGGGAAACTTGGTGGGGTCCTTCAGGGCAGACCTGGGAAAAGTCGGGGATGAGAAGTTGGTAGAAAGCGAATCTCCTAATGGGGCATGGGATAAGGCACAGACGCAGGAGGAGACTGAGGGCGGAGAACAGGAGAGAGGGAGGTAGGACGGTGGGAGGGGGAAGTGATCCAAGAGCCACCACGGCAGAGGTCTAGGGACCAGGCAGCTAAGTGACTGAGAGAGGGGAGAGCAGGGCTGGAGCGATGCACAAGCCCAAGGGGTGGCCCACAGCGTGGAGGACAGCAGAGGCTGGACCTGAGGCAGACCTGAGTAGAGAAGAACCAGGGCCCAACAGCACCAGGCGGTGCACAGGGCGTGGCCAGAGAAGTTGCTGTGGAACATTCTTCAACTTAGTAAGCAATAGTGCCTTTTTGGGAAGCTAGGCTGGCTCCCAGAGGAGGAGTCTGTCCTGTTCAAGTCTTCTGGGGGCTCTTTGAACAAGGTCTTGGGCTGGGAGGCCGAGACTGGAGTTTCGTGCCCTGCGACTGTGACATAGCGGGGCGTGTATGAGGAATGATTCCTTCAGCAGCTGACCCCACAGCCCTAGAAGCCTGCTCGACAGCACACGGGGTCACCCGGCTGCCTGAAGCGCTGTCCCAGGCAATGGGAGGCTGAGACCTTATTCTGAGGTTAAGTGCTTAGGTGCTGAGTTTCAGTAGGTCCCTCCTACTTTGCCAAGCCCCGGGATCCTGCCCTCCCTATGTCTCTCCCCTCCCCCATAAGCTGTGATGCCCATTCTGAAGCTCCTAAGTGTCCCTGCACACCCCTGAGTCAGGGACTCTGCTCAGGAAGGACAGGCCATCGGCACTTCCTATCTTAGAAGGACAAGCCAATAGCACGGTTGGGCACCTGCTCTCAGTTTGTTCAGCTCAGTTTGAGTCTCTTTCTCTCCCTGGTGAGCTTCAGTTTGTAGTTGTTTGCTTTTGTCAGCAGTTTATGGAAATGGTGGTATTTGGGGAGGTTGGGAAGCCTCTGAGGAGGGAAGGGACTCTCAGAAGTTGCTCTCGTCCCTGGGTCCTCCCGGTGGGATCTGTGCTGGGGTGGCTTCCATGGGCATGTGCCTTCACCCAACCCTCAGCACTGCAGCCTTTGTCAGACCACTCGGTGTGGGCATCCTTCCTAGACCCCTGGGGACCGCTGACCAGAGACCACTCTGAGCCAGAAATTGCCACGGCCTCTTCCCTCCGAATCAGAACCTTCATTTCCTCAGCCAAGATCTGGAATTCTTGGCCTTTCAAACCGTCTCTCCCTCCCTCTGGAGGTCTCTGCGAGAAGGGGTAGGACGCCTTTGCCCTTCTCCCCGTGTGATGTACGGCCTGTCCTGTGCGGCCAGTCCCGCCTTCTCTCAGTGCCACATAGGACAGCCTCTGGCCCTTCCCGGTGCCTCCTCCACGTCCGTCTATTGTCCATCCCTGTGCTCCTTCCCTTCCCTGTGGCCCTGGTTATTTGTCTGCAGCGGGGGAGGAAAGCTCCAAAGGATTTGTGCAGAGACCCTGGGCAGAAGAAGATAAATGGAATTTGCAATAAATCCAGGAGCAAAGTTGTAACTTGACTTAAAAACAAACAAAAGGGCCAGAACTGCACTTAAGCTCAGCAGAAGCTCATCTCCCAGTGTAAACAGAAAAGGGTGGATGTGGGCCGAAGAGCCTCGCTCAGCCTGGGACTGCAAGGGAGGGGTCTGGAGCAGGCCTGCCGCCCACTTCCTGTGGGAGGGACGGGTCGTGGGGAAAGGTCTCTGTGGCCTCCGTTGGAGGATAAAGAAGATGCCTGCGCTGTTGCTGGTTGCCACTAGTTATTCCATGACTTACCCTTTTGAAAAGACAATCTCAGGATTGGGACAGGAAGATTGGTTTTTGGGGGGTGGGGGGGAATGCTGTGTTAGCCTGTTACTAGGGATGGGGCTGTGCAGATGAAAGTGCGGACTCCTGAAGGGCAAACTGAGTTGTGGATGTGAGTTTCCAAAGTCTCAACCTGGGACTGGAGTATTAGGGAGCTCACCTGGGCCTCAGCAGGCTCATGGGTGTCACGGTGATCTTCTCTTGGACGGTGGTTTGCTTGATGTGACGCCAGAGGTGACTCCCTTGCTGGAATCACTTTTCCTGACCTAAAAGTATTGGGTTGTTATTACCACAATTTTAACACTTTGTCTTTGCATTTAGTTTAGGAGTATTTCCACACACATCCTCTCTCCTGAGGTGAAACAGATACCTTCAGATTCTTATGAACATGTTTCAGATTCTTATGGACATGAAAACTGACACAGAGAGGCAAAGAGACCTATCCAAGGTCACACAGCACCTAGGTCAGTGTAGTTAAGAAGGTGAGCTGTGGGGTACAGTTCCTATTCAGATAATAGTGAAATGTGTGGCCTTGGGTATTTGCTTACTGTCTCTGGGCACAGGTTTTCCTGTCAGATATAATTTCTTCCAGAGTTTAAATAGATCAGCTGCTGCCCTCTCTAACTCTGTGGTCAGACTTTTCAGAGGCAGGAATGTCAGGGCAACCTAGTGGCATGTTAAGGCGGATACAAAACCATGGTTTAAACACGACACATCTTTTTGGAAATTCGTTTCTATGCTTGCCTATTTCTGGAGGAAAATAAAGCCAGTCTTTAAAAAAAAAATCATACAATGAGAATGGTGACTTTAGTTAACAATACTTGTATATTTGAAAGTTGCTATAGGAGAGTAACACTTGAAAGTTGTCTCCACAAGAAAAAATAGTAGCTATGTTGGGTAATGGATATTAACCAAACTCGTTGTGGGGATCATTTCCAGTAGATTATGTTGTACACCCAAAATGAATGCAGTGTTACCTGTCAGTTGTATTTCAATTAGAAAATAATACAATAAAAAATGGCAAACAAAAAAATGTTAAGACAGTATGGCTACACTATTGAAGAGGATGCAGAATTCAAACGTTGAAAGTAAAATAGGGGACTTGACGCCATTTTGTGCTCGCTGCTGTTCATTTTAGGACCTCTGAAGTATGTATTCACTATCTCCTGCTGCCTGGGAACTAGCTGGGAGAGTTTTCTAATGGGTTTTGGGGCCACCAGCAGTGAACCGCAGAAACCCATATTCCTGGTGAACTAGGGCAGGAGCTGTATTCCCTTTCTTAGGGAGAGCTGTTTTCACTGCATTGGACACAGTTGTTCTCATCCCAGTCTTCACATTACAATTGCCTAATAAGCTTTTGAAAATTCCCCATGCCAGGCCCCAGCCCAACCAAATTTCACTTGGTCAGATTAGAAGTGTGGTTAGCATACCCTGTGTTCAACCATCTCCCCGGTGACTCTAATATGCGGTGTGGGTTGGATACAGACTGACTCACAGTCCGGAGAGCCCAGAGTCCATATCCATGGAGGTGAAACAGCAACAGACAGATATCCCTACCCTCTACCCCCTACTACCGCATATACTAGTGGGCCATGAGACTGCCTTCCAGAAGCCCATACCCTGCCCCTCCCCTGGTACCTCAGAAATGGGTGGGGAGGGGGTGGAGAACAAGACAGAACTTTGCCGGGGAGAGGGATAGGAAGGGCCTACCAGGTTGGATAATACCCCTGCCCCTGACCCCCACCAAAAGAAAATTCTTTTTCTTTCTGGAATTTCTGAACATGACCTTATTTGGAAAGGGTCACTGCAGATGTAATGAGTTAAGACGAGGTCAGACTGGAATAGGTTGGCCCCTAATCCAATATGACTGCTGTCCTCACAGGAAGAGGAGAGACACGGGGAAAATGCCCATGGAGTCGGAGGCAGAGACCGCAGTGGAGATGCATCTAAACATCAAAGGGTGCCAAGGGCTGTGGGTCATCACCAGAAACTGAGAGAGAAGCCCAGAACAGAGTTTCCCTCAGAGCTTCCAGAAGGAGCCAACCCAGCCGACACCTTGATTTCCAATTTCTACCCTCCAAAACTGAGAATACATTTCTGTTTTTTTAAGGCAAACATTACCAAGTTTGTGGCACTTTGTTAGAACAGCCTTAGGAAATGAATTCGGGCTTGATGTGAGTGAATCTTTGTAGGAGCTCTAGCTGGTCCTGCCAAGACTCTTGCCACCGGCCCTGCCCCCAGCTGCACTGGGCTGGGGCGGGAGGGGAGCTGAGGCGCTGCAGAGTGTGGCTGGCTTGCTGCCAGTGATTCTGTGCGGGAACAAACAGCGTGGTTACATTCTACAAAAAGGAACAGAGTGAAACTGGATCTGTCCAAAGTGTTACTCTGTGAAGGTAAGACAAGAACAGAGGAGTAGTTCATTCATTCATTCACTCATTCACTCCTTCACACACCACCCAATTATGGAGTCCTACCACAAGCCAGGCTCAAAGGTACAGAGACCAGAGCCGGCCCTGGCCCCTTGAGCCTGAGGCAGGGTGGGGGAGCTGCAAGGATTCTTCCAACTGAGAGATTTGATGACTAGAAGGGAACAGGGGGATGGTGTGGCTGGGGGGTCATCCCACTGCCACCAGGGTAGATTTTGGGACTGCTCATGCCTCTTTGCCTTGCCAGGCTGAGGGAGGGCTGAGGGGAAGCCTGTCTGTGAGCGCAGGGAGCTGGACCACCACTTTCCTGTGCAGGCACAGATGGCAGGGCTTGCTTTACTGGAGGGGCTAAGCGGTGGGAGCAAATCTGGCCCTGCTTGGCCAGTGCAGCCGTTGGCGGGACGCCGTAGGCGGTGAGACGGCCTCAGCGGCCACCACTAATTACACAAAACCGAGAAATCTCAACAATATTTTCAGCCCATTTGTACTTATCAAATATCATACTGGAAACCTGGGTGGGATCCTTTCCAGAAGGAGGGGGATTTCACAAACATGCCTTGTTCAGGGTGAGTTTCTGGAATTTCAATCTTGGACTGGGCCTGCCCTCCTCACTGGGGTTCACCCCACCTTCCCACGGGCTCCGGTCACTCCCCGGTACACCTGGCCGCCCGGTCAAAGGGACTCTTGAGACAGGCTCTCAGCCACAAGATGTCTGCGTTCCTCTGGCTCTTTGGTTTTCCCATCACATTTTTGGAAGTTCCATGGCACTCAGCAGACAGTGGTTCTGGCAGTCTAAGAAATACAAAGTTTGGGGCTTGAGGCTGCGGCAGCCTGTGCTGTGGTTTTTCTGAAGCTCCATTTCATTTGGGCTAGAGGTGAACACTTCCCTCTGGAGACCCTGCAGGCGGGTCTGAAGCAAAGTTCAAGGAACAGTCGCTTCCACTGTGGCTGGGTGTTGTTCGTCTGGCACGGATGCAGCCTGACAACATGCTCTAAACACAAGGCGGCCCAGGCTGGTGGGACACAAGGGCCAGGGGCTGGCGGAGGGACCTGGCTTCCCTGCTCCTTCTTAATAGCAGTTTAACAACAGTTGTAATCATTAATTCTCCGAATGTTTTTATTAAAAGTTCCATGTTACCTGACACTTGAACATAATTAAAACAGAACAACCGTTTGCAATTAACTTTACCTTTATGACCTCACAGGTTTTTACAAGGAAGTCCCAGGACACCTTTTGTCAGAGGGAAGCCAAGAGTCGGGCTGAGAGTCCTATGAAAGAGGGGAGAGCAGAAGCTTGAATCTCCTCATACTCATAAATGAAAAGTAGAAAGAAACAATAAGTACTGGTTTTTTGTTTTTATTTTTATAGTTATAAAAATAGCACATGATCACAGAGGACAATATGAAAGACCCAGAAATGCATAAAAAATAAAATAGGAGCCACCCACAACACCTGTCTTCAGGGAGAGATGGCTGTCAATGTTCTGGAGAATACACACCCTCTCTGAGTATGCATATGTCCCTTAACATCTGAATCTTAAAAATACTTTGGCAATACAATTTATAATTTCTTGAGCCTCTAAAACCTGCTACATTTCAAGTACATTTGATATAGGGATCAGGAAAAGTAATCAAACTAATCCATTAGTAATCGAGGGCTTGCATTGTAGAAAGCATTCACTCCATTGGGTTCTGGGGGGCTAGAGGCAACTGCTGACTGGCCCTGAGGTGCAGGGAGCTTGAGCAAGAAGACAGTGACACATAAGGGTGGCCTCTGACATCTGTAGACTCAGCTCCCAGTGAGCTCCCAGGGGGCCCTCACAACGATTTGCTGCATTCAGGTAAATAGGGCCCATCACAAAGGCGTTCCTTATTTATAGGTAAACAAATATTTACTTAATACCTACTATGAGACGGTGGTGGGGTGTTTAGGTTTTGGAACAGGGAAGCATTGTGATGAGGTCACTGTTTTAGGAGCTCCATACGAACACTGGCCTATCAGATGGATGGGGGAGAGTTCATTTTACGGATTAATTGGGCTAGCCTTGGTGCTCAGGTATCTGATGAAACACCAGTATAGATATTGCTGTGAAGGTGCTTCTTAGATGAGCTTAACATTTAAATCAGTAGACTTTGAGTAGAGCATAATGTAGAGGCTCCCATCCAATCATTTGAAGATCTTAAGAGGAAAAGACTAGAATCCCCTGAGCAAGAGGGCATTCTGCTCCCAGACTGCCTTTGACCCAAGCCGTCACATCAGCTCTGCCCTGGATCTCCAGCTTGCTGGCTGCCCTGCAAATTTCAGGTTTGCCAGCTCCCACAATTGCTGGAGCCCAGACCCTAAAACATGTGTGCCTGTATCTACATATGGATGTGTCTGAGTACTTCCTATTAGAATCCCATTAGTTCTGTTTCTCTGGACAATCTTGACTAATACAGATGGGAATGAGAAAAAGTAGGAGTAAAATTGGAGAGGAGTGTGAAGGACCCCAGTTCAGCCTGTTGGTATGCTGGGAAGGCAACAAAAATATGTGAGTGTCTTTGTGCCTTTCTGTGTGTTGGGGTGTGCTGGGTATGCGTGTCTGGGTAAGTCTGTGTATATATGTATATGTGCGCTAGTGTATACTTGCATACAGCTACATGAATGTGTGTGTATCTATCTGTGCATATCAGTCTGTATTTCTGTGCATGTCTGTACATATGTACCTTGGTCTGTGTGCATCTATGTGCATGTCTGCGTCCGTGTGCCTGTGCGTGCACTTGTATACGTGTGTGTGTCTGTGCTTGTGTCTGCATATCTTTGTGCATGTCTCTCTGTGTCTATCTGCACAGGTGGAAATGTGTGTCGATGTGTCTGCATCTGTCTTAGGAACATAGGCAGGGGATGAGCCTGTCATGGCGCCCTAGAAAAGGACTCCTGTTCCTAGGTTTTCGATCAGCCCAGACAGTTTTCTGGGAGCATGGGAGCAAACTTGGTCTGGGAACCAGACAGGAAGATGGATAAAGAGAAAAGTAGGAAAGCAGGCCCCATGGTATTTGGAGCTGACGTGGCCCGTGGGGAGAGGGCAGGAGACCCAGGTGGACTTGGGAGCAACGTGACTGGAGATGAAGGTGGTGCAGAGAGGTCTGCAGGGCCAGGGATGTACAGATTTCAGACTAGCTGCGGGTCTACAGGTTTCACTGCCCAGAAACAGGTCTGTGCAAGGACTAGGCAGGTTGGGCCAATAACGGCCTGCACGGAGGTGGCCATGGAGAGGGGTCCCATGAGAATGAAGAGAGAAACAGGGCAGTCGAGGCCTGGTTTGCAGGCAGTGATGACTTCAGCTTAGAACCACTGAGACTGAGCAAATGATAGACTTCAAGGATGAGGAAGGGGGCAGTGACCAGTGTCATGCTCCAGACAGGACAAGCAGGATGAGGAATGAGAAAAAGCCACCAGATTTGACAGTTGGTCATCTTGGTAGCTTCATTGGAAGGAATGAAGCTGGGGTCAGGAAGGCTGGCTGTGAGTCAGCAGGGAGGGGGTTATCTGTTGGCCCTGCTATGATAGATGGAAATGAAAAAAAGAAAAAGCCAAACCCAAACAGGATAATAACATGAATGGACAGCAGAGTTGAGTGATAGGAACCCTGTGCATATCTGAATAAAGAATGAAACTCAATCATCAAGATATTCAGCCCTGATCCAATAAAGTACTTCCTCTGAGGATCAGCAAACTGATATCCTTTAATCATACCATTTATTTATAAAGGCCTTTTTCCAAAGAACTCCAACTGCTCAATAAACATTAATTATTTCACTCTTGCAACCTCCTTTAGGGAAAACTTTGGAAGTAGGTATTCTCATTAACTATAGAAACTGTGACCAAGATGAGAATGAAGTTGCCAACCAACGTCACAAAGCTAGTCGGGGTGGGAGGCATAGTACCTGGAGACCCCCTTCCATTGCGAGGCCATTCCTAAATGACCCACTTATTGCCAGGCCCCCAGTGTGACTAGTGAGACTCAACTATGAGACCAACCAGAGTCTGATGCTTCAGGTTGTGGCCGCAGGATAATCCCAGAGGGACCCTGGGGCTAGCTGGGGCTCAGGATGGATCTTTTGTTTGCTCAGTTTGAAACTATACAGGGACCTAAGCAGCTTACTTCTTCTGAGTCCTTAAAGGTCACAAACAAATACTGACTCAAAGAAACAACAAAATGTTGAATCTCAAGAAATTTGCAAATATTCCCTTTGTGTTTTGTGGCTAGCCATACATAAGAACTCCTCTGGGGCCTTAAAACAGGAAGATATCTTAATCCTCAGGCCTTGAACTGTGCAAAATGCATCAATTTGCTGAGTGAGGGCGGTCTGCAAAACCCTCAGCTGTGGTCCCAGAAAGTGCAGATGCAGAGACCATTACCTTAAAGTCACACTGTACTTCCAGAATGGGCGCTGGCAAGGCCTGTAAACTAGTGATACTCAGGCTCTTGGCTCTTATGGGATCAGTTAATGGGTTCACATTCCCAGCCCAGTGCTTATGCCACTTGGGTGGACCTACCAGCATGTTGGCCCAAATCCAGGGTTTAATTAAGCCCTAAATCTCTAGTGATTTCACCAGGGGCCTGATCCCCATGAGGCCAGCCAAAGGGAGAAGCATCCCAAAGAGCACTGAATCTATTGGCTTCTTTTAAGTCTTCCTCTCAACCCATTATTTGCAGAGGACTTGCTTATTAATGCAATAATCCCCTCAAAGTCACAGAGTAGCCATCTAGAAAACCAGAGGCCTGCTCTGCGTGGGAGCAGCTTCACCTGGTATATCACGGCATGGAGGTGGTCTCCCCCAGCTGTCTGCAGCCTGTTGTGGAATAGGTGGTGATGAGAGGCTAGGTTAGCAATCTGATGCTTTCCAGTAGGGATGTCCCTTGAAGAATCCTTAGTGTTTGGTCAGAAATTACCAAAATATGGTCTCAGTTGGAAAATGGAATGATTAAGGTTGAATATTTGAAATGGGAGGCCCACTGCCCCTATAGGGCAGAGGCCTAGGATCCCCAGCCAAGACCGAATCTCTGGGGGCCCAACAGACCTGCTTCATGTCTGGGGGCCAAGGATGCGAATATTTCCACAGAACTGGTTGATAAAGGACACTGATGGATGGAAGTTTATCTTTCTTTGACTTTCCTTTTTCATTTGAAGAGAGTTGGGATAAGTTCTCAGGTCTTGAAGTCAGATGGCTTGAGTTGGCACCCTGGAAAATGCCCTTGGGAATCCTGGCCACACCCCATTTGGGGGCCCACAAATCCTAGGTCCCTCTGCCTGAACTGAAGTCAATGAATTTCTCAAAGCGGAATTTCTGCCTCAGGCATCTACCTCTGCTGCATCGGGGAGGTAGTACTACTCTCCTGGGGGTTGAAATGAGTTGTGATATATGATGATAGACAGTGTTTGGCACCTGGTAAGTTCTAGAGGTTCGCCTCATCTTCCTCCAGTCTGCCTCCTCAGCCTGGGGTTGTCTGGATGTGAAGATTTCCCTGGGCTGCCACAGCTCCAGGCAGCCTCCCTGCGTTCAGAGAGTGTGGGAATCAGGTACCATCTTGTGTCTATGGTCAGCTCTGCAGTGGGTCATAAAATAGCGGCAGAGGGAGCGGCTGACTCAGATAGGGCGCTGGAGATGAAAGCCGCCGTGTTTGCCTTTCCAAAGTGCCGCTGTGTTCCTGAAGGTCTGTAGCTTCCTCTGCCCTGCTGGGTTTTTTTTCCCTCCCCAGTTCCTCTCAGTGATATCTTAAGAGGCAAACTTCCAGCACTAACAGGAGGTCTTTTGTTCTCCTTTTCTCTAAGTGGACTTTAACCCAGTTACGACAGATGAGTCACTGTAAAAACAAACAAATAATAATACTCCATTTTCTTAAGGACTCTTCCATGCCCGCTGACAGAAAAGGGGGAACCTGACACTGTCCTGGGCCTGTGGGGCTTCTCCCCATCCCGACCTTTTGGAGGCATAGCCCAGAGAACCTTTTGGAACATGCTGTAGCTCAGCTCTGTGGAATGGATCCATGAGGTTCTGGTTTGTTTCGAATTTCATCTGATTTGAGCTGGTGAGGGACTCTGGGAATTTTGGTCTCTGAGTAGTCTTGGTGGGATTTACAGTCCTGGATCTTCCACGACCTAATTCTGGACCTGCATGCCTTTACATTTTAGTTTCTTTATATGTGAAACAGGGGTATTAGACACTCTGATTTTATCAGACTTTGCAATGGAATATCTTCTGCTCTCTTAGAAGACTCCAGGGCACAGTTAAGTGTACAGTGCAGCCTGCGCCCATTCAATAAAAGTTCATCAGGCACTTAGGCACTGGGCTTAGAGAGATGAGAAGGACTTGCCTCCTGCCCTCAGGGAGACAGACCTATAAATTAATGAATGCAGTGACTTCAGGTACAGGAAAAAGGGGACATGTAGCCAAGGCTGGGGGTGGAGTAAGAAGGGGGATGACCATGGGACCCAGGAGTGTTGGGAAAGTCTTCTCAGAAGAGACAGCTTTTGAGTTGAGTCTTGAACCACGAGTAGATATTCATCAGATGCTCTGGGAAGAGTGGGGACAGCAGTGGGAGTGAAGATCATAACTCAAGGATAGAAACCCAGGGCGATTTTGGCTGCATTCTTTTGTGAGCCCTCTCTAATCTTCATCCAGGCATTTTTGCCCACATGCTAAAGTAGAGCTGAACTTTCATTTTGCTGAGGAGTCATCCCTGAACGAGTATGCCACTGACTTAGGACTCTGGATTGAGATGTTTTCAGGCTACACAGAGCATTATGTTTGTTTTTGGCCACTAGGTCCCTGGGCTCATTGCTAGAAGAGTACAACCATGCATGACTCCTGACGGGGGGGGGGGGGGGGGTGGGGGGGGGAGGGGGATACATGCTCTCCAGAAGGGGTTCTCCCACTTTATCTTGGCTTCCTGGAACTTAGATGCATAATGAAACGCAGTCTTGTCTACAATGAAAGCATCAGTCCAATCACCTGGAAAACTTTTCATTCATCATCAACCCCAATTTACAAGTCCCCTTTACTATGACGAACCCCCAAAAGCCATGGGTAGGGTTAGCAGCACTTTTCACTATACGCCTGTGACTCCTTCTTACTCTGCTTTGGGCTCTACCCAGGATCTTTTGTAATTTCTCAGTTTCCCTGGGCTGTGAGCCAGAGGGAATGATAGGTATTGGGTACAAATGAGGTATTCAGTTGTTAGACAGACATGCAAGTGAGTGGATGAAGCTGAGTTAGTACGTCTTGCATAGTCACAGTGATATCAACAGAAAGTTTCACCTTCATCACCTTTAATAATAAAATGGTAGTGCCCAAGGATTTCCTACTGATAGTACTACTTTGTGCATAAGTAGATCGATCTTCCTGAGAAGCTACTTGCACTTGAGAATTTAGATTTAAAATAGGATTGAGTCTACCATGGGACTCGAGGGGGAATGAGACCTTAGTCTATTTTCTCAAGCTGACTTCCTTACTTTAGCAAGTCCCAAGAGCAGAAACAATGAGGCTCCTGTAGGGCTGCATCCCCTGAAATACAGTATAATTCTTTACATGTCTTTCAGTTATTTGAAAAGTGAACATCTCCCCATCTTGTGACCTGACAAGGGTTGAGTAGAGTAGTAGACTTCCTTCCATCATGGTCAAGCTGTCTTTTTTTCTTTTTAAGAGTCTTTTCAGGGGCCCGTATGGTAGAAGTCCCATTCCATGGTGAAGTGCTCCCTGACTAGCTCTTCCTTCCCTCCTCTCCATTCTGCCATCTTCAGTGGCCCCAGGAAATTCCATGAAGAGTAAATTCCATGAAATTATTTCAGTGGTTGGGACCAAGGGCCCCAGAGCCACTGGGAATACACCCCAGAGTCAAAGCCCAGCCCAGCCCAGCCCAGCCTCAGCTTATTTCTTTGTTTGGGAGAACCCAGGCTCCTGCCTCAAAACTTGTCTCTTGGGGCTGGATTATGGCTTTAAAAGGATGAGTGAAAAATTCCAGGAACAGGCTTGGTCTCAATGACAGTAGCTGGTTAATTCCTTCTGAGAAAATGGAAACCTTGATCTCCCAATGTGTGCAGTGACAGGCATGAGAGGAATTTTCCAATACAATAGGGACTAAATTTTCCAAGGAAGGTTGATTGAGAAAAGCCACTATCTGACCAGGCACCAGAATTATGAAATGTGCCCCTCCTGGAGTGGCACAGTGGAGCAGCTGGAATAGGGGACCAGAAGACAGCCATGCTCCTCACTCACTTCTGGGTGGGTCATCAAGGTCTGCCACTGAGAGAACGGTGACTTCAGGATCGCTGAACATTTGTGTCGCCTTCTCCCGTGGTGGGAAGGGACCTGAGCTTGACCATTCTGCTCTGGAAGGCAGTGGTGATGAAGAGCAGCTGAGAGGTTAGATGGATCCTTTGAAGTCTGTGACAGAAATGGTGCGCCCCAGGTCTGTCTCTATCTGGCAGCAGTTTTTACTGTGGTTGGCAGTTTCTATAAACTCATTTCTTACCCTCTCCAGTCGCTCACTGGACACTCCCCTAATGCAGAGCACTGGTCTATGAACTAGCGCAAGCCAAATTGTCTTAGTGCCTAAGATTTGTCTTCTCCCATTCTCTTCATTGTCTTCAGTAAAAAGAACAGTTCTGTTGTTCTCCCAGCCTCTTTCTTTCTCACGGAGACGGCAAACTTTCAAAACTTTAAGAGACAAAATGCTGCAAAAAGGACTAAAAGAAGTGCAAATCTCCCTTGTGTCTGAAAACTCATGGAGTAACTGTTGAGGTTTGTCATTGTCCTCTGTGAGCCCCTAATACTTATTTAAGATCCCTAGAGAAGCTCACTCCTGATTAGGAAAAAAAAGAGAGATTTTGGTACAATGAGTTTTCAGTTCCAGGTGGGAACAGAACATTTCCAAAGCTGTTACTGTCAGCGAGTGACCCACCTTGGTAAAGTAATGGGTGATCAATTTCTCTAGGCTGTAAGTAGCTGCCATGGAAAGGGGTAAGGAATTTGAAGCTTCTGAATAAAACAGAGAATAAACTTAGGATAAGAAACAGGAAACACATTATTAGTTGGTTCCTCAAATAATCTTTTTAAAAATAATCCCTCCCCCTCACCCACATTTTGGAAAAATATATGTTCATGGAAGAAAATTTGAAAAATAGAGACGAATACAAAAAGTTAAAAAAAAAAAAATCAAGCCAAGTCTTATTACCCAGAGATAGCTTTGTTATGCTATACATATTCTTTCAGTCAAAATATGTTGGCATGTTTTTTTTTCATACAAAGCTGTTACATTTTGTGCATCCTGCTTTATAATCAGCTTTTCCCCTTTAATGATATGTTGTGAACATTTTCCCAGGAGATTAAGCCTTCTTCTAGCACATAATTCTAATGACCACCTAGAATTTCATCATACATATGTTCATTCAACTAATACCCTATGGGTGAAGCTTTAGGCTGTGCCTGCTTTTTGCTACTATAAACAACATGATCCACACAAGGGGAGACTGACTCAGGCTGCTCCATTTTCCTGCTCATCAGTCCCTCAGTCCTTCCTTAAAAACCACTGGGTATTTTCTGGGCCAGAGCGACTGCATCACATTTGACTCTACAACCCTTGCTCAGAACACAAGGACAGACTGAATCTACTCAAGTAGATTAAGCCCTGAAAGTCTCTTAATTCCACAGAAACACCCACCAATGTAAAAAGACAATGTGCTCAACTCAATTATTCATAGCTGCATTATTTCAGATGAAACAGGGTCCCTTGCTGGTTGCCCTTTAGCCTTGGTCGTTTTTCGCCACGAGAAAGGCAAGCTTACAGTAACAGCTTGGGAAGCCTGTAATTAGCAAGGCAAATGAGTAGAGGTGAGGGGAGTGTGTATCCTGGAGTGGATCACACATCATTTTGAATCATCTTCTATGTTCTGTTTTCTGGTGTCACTGCACCACTAGAGTAGATTGTCATGAGGGGGGTAGAATAAAGGTCCTGGGCTCCTTGGAAGCCAAGGAGTTTATACCCTGATTGACCCGGAGAGGAAGCTTGAATTCAGAACCACTGAACAAACTCCCATTTGAGAATCTGGGGCAAAATCTAGGGCATTGTTTCCTAGTTCAGCTCACCTTTAAGAAACTCCAGTTGTCACAGGGGTGTGCCTCCTGTTCCCATACTGCTGGCGCTGTTGCCTGGGGAAAACCAGAGAAGGCCTGCATCAAGATGGGGGCGGGGGCAGGTGCTGCAAGCCTGGGGCGTGGGGTCTGGGTAGGACAGATTAGAGGGTCCCCTTTTCATGCCAGGGGCCCCATATACATCTTCAGCAGCCATTGAATGAGATCACAAAGGAAGAAATTCTCATTTCAAGGCAAAATTTGGACCCTCTTGCCATCTTCTGTGGTCCTGAGGATGAGTTCAAGGGGACTAACATGGTAATGCACTGATGGCTGAATATGAAAAGTATGAGAAATTCAAAATAAGTGTGGAAGGAATCCTGGCACATGCTACACACACACACACACACACACACACACACACACACACACACACACACACAGTCTCTCATGGCTTAATGGGGTTTCTGGGATAGGAAGTGTTTCTAGTGTATACGAAACGAAATGTCCTGGAGCAAGTGCCCAAAAGAAATGGGGGTGGGGAGCTGGGCCAGTCCCAAGATTCCCTCAGGCAAACATGTTTGTCCCACCTCTAAAAGACCAGCTTCCCTTCTCAACTGCTCTAATATGTCACCAGACACCCCTGTCCAGCTTGACAGTCACAAGTATATAAACAAAGCACCCCAGTGAGTGAGCCATTCCTTTCCCAAGCCGCTGAGGGGTCTTCTGGGGGTTGGAAAGAATTCTTTCTAGGCTGATCCAAGACTGGCTGATGAGCTCAGCTGTCTCCTCTTCTAGGAAAGCAGACAGGGCTTCTAGGAAAGATTTACGGCAACAGAACATGGCTGCCTTCCACCACCCCCCTCCCCCACCCCACTCACTTTCTTCCAGGGTGAGACTGAGGTTGGAGAAGTTTATAGAGGGGATGCTGGGAATAGATCAATATTCCTGTCCTAGGTGATTGAGGAGCTGTGTAAAGGCAGCAGGAGCCTCTCTTCATGCCCATAATTGGACAACAGTGGTGCCATTATAAATGTGCCAGCCCAGGGAAATTCCCCACTTCCAACCAGCCCAGGTCCCGGCACCTGTACTGTGGCCTCCATGCTGATGAGGGAAGCGACTCCATGCTTGTTTGCCAACTTTTTATAAACAAGGATGTGAATTTCCTCTCTGTACCATCAGACTTCATCTCCCCCTCCCCTCCAAACTTGCAGGGACAGGTCCAAATCAGTCCCTTACAGTTTTCTTCCGCCCCTCAAAGGGACAACTGACCCCTACCTGTAGCCTCTGTTCACCTCAGTCTCAAGAACCCAATGTGATCATCGGCTGACAAGAACTTCAAAGCTGACCCAGAGAGTTCAGCACGGGCCATGCCCATGTTGTAAGGGCATCTCGTGCACTAACTCACTTAGTTCTCACAGCAGCTATGATGTGGGCACGTTCTCCAGATAGGGATACCAAGGCCCAGAGAAGTATGTTAACTTGTCCCAAAAGTCACACAACTCAAGAGTGGCAGAGTAAGGATTTGAACCAGGCAGCTAGGCTCTGAAGTCCTGCTTCGAAGGTCTCACGGTAGAATAAAATAGCTCCGGCTCTCTCCTGCTGCTAACCCAGGTCTGACCTTGGGCCTGAGTCTGATACTAGTTTCTGTCTTGCTCTTGCATTTGGGTTCCTGCTTTGGAGAGACCCAGGTGTGCTCATCACTTTGGGATCCCCCTAGGAAGCACTATTCTTACTATCCCACTTTTCAAGTTCTGGAATCCCATCCTGAACCCATTCAAGATGCCTGACCTTGACCTTGCTGATAGCTTCCAGACGATAAGATCAATGTCTTACTCAACTATGTGTCCCACACAACGCCCCGAGTCTAGCACCTAACACATGAGATAGTCAATTTATATTTGCTAAAGGAAATCAAAGTCGAGACCTCGGTTCTTCAGTTCTCTCATCTGTATGCCATAACAGTTAATGAAGTTGGCACAGTGAACCTTGTGAGCCTATGTGAAGCACTCACGACAGTGTCTGCCAGTGGCAAGTGCACTGGCACAGTGGGCAGTCGTAATCATCATTGCTACTCTTGGGGAGAGCATCCTGGGCTCTTGGGGTGAAGACCTGGGCTCTGGAGCAGCAGGCAGGATTCTAATCCTGGCTCTGCCACTTCTCAGATCTGTGATCTTTGGCAAATGATCACTTTTTCAAAGCTTGTTTTCCCAATTGAAGAATGACATTAAAATACTTTGTTCTGAAAATTAAATGGTTTGAGAATTCAATGAGATAACATGCTCTCAGTGCTTGACACAGAGAAAGATCTCACTAAATGACAAAAAGTTATTAGCATCATTATTGTGATTATTTTAAAACTGGAGTACCTGTTTAGAGCAGTCCTCTCGTGACTGATTTCTCCCTTTGACTTTCTCCCTTCTCCCAAACCCACACACATATCACAAATACACACACCCGCACACCAGACCTCACATACCACATCTTCACCCTCACACTCCATACACCATCCCCACACCCCCATTGCACCTTTATCCTCACATTTATGATGTCATTAAGGCTTCTTGGATTATGGCTGTTCCCCAGCAGCCCTGGAAAGCTGACTTCCCAGAGCACGGAGTGCAGTTGGTCCTTGAAATTCTGGAAAGCATCCATTTCCTCACTCCTGGTATGGTGACATCACAGCCATCTGGAAGAAAGGATTTGGCCAGGTCTTTCAGGGAATGGGCCCTTCAGAGGACAGTGAGCTTGCCTGCAGCCTTTGGGAAGTCCCTTGCTGCTTCTGTGTGTGCCTGGCTCCACACAGTCTTAGGGTGTCTGGGAAGTTTCCTGGGGCTCCATACCTCCAGGGCGACAGCACAGTGACAGGAGAAAAGGGGTGTGATGGAGGGCGGGCCGTGTTGGGCATCTGGCTGGCCAGCCATTACGTCCACATCCCCAGGGCTCAGAGTCCCATCTTGGGGTTTCCCAGAGAGCACCATATGGTAGTGGGAACCCAGTACTCTTTAGCAACAGGGGAGAGAGGCTAGTAGCAGCTGGTTTGGGGTGACCCCAGAGGGGACAGCAAAATGAAGCAAGCTACCACCCCCATCTCTCTACCACCTACTCCTTGTCTTTCCATGTCCCTGCTCTCCCTAACACACTCCCACACGAAGGTCCTGGCACCAGGGAAGGGGCAACACCCATGGAAGGCGAGTGTGAGACTACAGGGCTCCTGTGTGAGTTTGATTTTCACCATCAGAAGGCTCTAGTTATGTATCACTGTACAGTTGTTTCTGAGAAAGCATCCTTATTGCAGAATATTCTGGAAGAACTTATGAATGCAAAAGCCAAGGAGCCACACCTTCCCTCTTCCTTTTTAGTGGTCAGTGGGTGACAAGCAGAGCAAAGAGAGAGGGGCGCCCTCAAGGCTGCTAAAGGAGCGTGGCTGCTGTTCCAGGTGCCCAGCTGCACAGCTGCCTGGGCAGAGCGTGGCACCGAGACCACTATTCTTCTCATCCAGCTTCCAGGTGAGCAGCCTCCCTGTCCACTGCCCTCAGTGTGGCACCTGCTCTTAGAATCCAAGCTCGTTCTATGGTGGCCGGCTTGTCTGAGCTGCCCCGCTTAGTCCTCTGGGGGGACGATGCCACCATCCAGTCCCCAAACACAAACAAACACAACTGAGGGTTTTAACTTGTTTCAATAGGAAGGTAGAAGAGTCACATGGAGATGACCTGGGGCTCTGCCTTCTTGGGGCATGGAGGGATGGTGGCTGGCTGGCCCTTCTCAGGTGAGGATAGTGCCCAGCGAGGAGGTCACGGGATTCAGCTCAGTCATCTCCTGACTGTCCCTCTGTGGTGAGGGTGCCGAAGGCAGGACATTCTCAAGATCCTACCCTTGTCCACGGTCAACCTCAAGGTGGCTAATGATCGCCTGCAGTCTGACTAACTTAGTCATGAGCACGGCCCTGAAGTGGGTCTGGCAGAAAGCCTGCAGAGACACGGAAGGGCTGTGGCAGGATGGCCTCTCAGAACAATGGGCCGACCCCAGGTAAGCAGCAGGGGGTATCAGTTCTTAGCGCCTCAGGTTGAGCCAGTCATCTCTGTGGGAGCCCGGAGGAGAAATCTAGGTCCAGTCCTCTGTCCTAGCAGCAGCAACGGGACCTGAGCCCCGGAAGACCTGAAACCTCCAGACTTGGCTTGCTTAGCCCTGGGAACCAGACTGTGGGGCCAGTGACCCCACCCCTGCAGGGGAGCGATGGGAACACCCGCTATGCCGGCACACTGGGTGGAATTATAGGTGTTGAGCTGAGCAGTGGCCAGGCTGGTTTCAAGCCTGTGACCTACCTGTGGAAAACTGGTTCCATTTTTTAACAGCTGTCAGCTTGGCCCCACCTGAACCTGGGTAGACTGACTGGTCGGGCAGTTTGAAGAGATACATGGCAACTTCATTCTCAGGGCTCATGCCATCAGTCAGCCTAAGCTTTCCTGGACCCACAGAGGCTGACAGACAAGGAGACTCTTCCTATTTTGCTGGAGGGACAGGCTGGAGGCTGGGGCCAGTTTGAGCTTCCAGAGTCAAGCATCTGGGAGGACACACCAATCAGTCGCCCTGGCGTGACCTGTGTGGGGACAAGCAGCAGATGAATGTGAGGAGTGAGTACGGGCAGGGGGAGGCTTTGAAATGGGGCTAAGTCTGAAGTGAAAATGTCAGGGTGACATTAGCAAACACACACCGTAAGCACAGATCTGAATGCATATGGAATGTGTGTGTGTGTGTGCGCACACGCATGCGCGTGCACGCGCACACACATGTGTGTTACTTGACGAACTAAGGAAAAGGAGGGCAAAAACAAAAAAGTAAAAAAAGTTCTTTCTATCCCTGTAACCATTAGAAAGCAAATGAAGTCCAAATCGCGTTCAGGGCTGCTGGGACAGAGGAAGAGAAGCAAGAATGGAAAAAACAGGCCATAAAGATGCCAGGGCTCCTTAAGCAGAAACATCTGTTGAAGTCATAAGACTCGGGGCCTGATCAGGCTTCTAACAAACCCAGGAAGAGGAGAGTCTGTGCTGGATCAGGACGAGGCTTGTCCGCTCCGTGCACGGCCCCTGGGGCCAGCATACGTGCTGAGGAGATACCTTCTCAAGGACTTGGGCCAGATCTGGCTTCCAGCAGGAGAGGAAGGGAGAGGGAGAGGGAGAGGGAGAGGGAGAAACCCCAGGTCGGGAAGGGCCTGTAGCAGGCCGTGGGGCCAGGGATGTGATAGCAGTTTTGAGCATGTATTTATTTAAAGCTTTGAACCACTGGGGTGCCTCAACTCCTGCAGCTAAAGGAAAAA
Organism: Scalopus aquaticus; assembly: GCA_004024925.1. Lineage (NCBI taxonomy): Eukaryota > Metazoa > Chordata > Mammalia > Eulipotyphla > Talpidae > Scalopus > Scalopus aquaticus. The sequence continues at coordinate 20,731 of PVIJ01011944.1, forward strand.
AAAAAAAAAGAATGTGGGGGAAGGGAGGGTCAGTTGCAGTGTTTGCTGTTCACACACAAAGGCCATTCCCTTATTGGGATTTTCAGTCTAGACCCATTGTCTAAGGCTCACCTCGTAATAACTCTAAGGCCAGCGACTCATACATGACACTTCCTTGTAGATGTCACCTCGTGCAATCCTCCAGCAATCCCGTCTTGCCCGGAATGGGTAGAGACTTGCATAGCATCTTCAGGGAGGTTCTTGTTTCAGTGTTATCCCGGATGGAAACTGAGGCTTGGAGAGGTTAAGTGACTCACCCAGGTCACCAGCCGACACATTCCAAGGAACACCCAGGAGCTCCCTTCTCCCCAAAACTAATTTGCAAAGAAGCTTCAGCCAAGCACTGTTAGGCAAGCAGCTCTGCCAATGAGCACAGCCTTCATGGAGACCACAGGGCCCCAGCAGGCTGCAGTAGCTTAGCCATTCCTGTGCTTTTCTATGTGAACCTGAGAAAACGGAGGAGACTATAGCTACAGAGCACAGAACGCAAAACAAAGGGCAGTGGGTTCATAACCCACCCCCACAACCATGGAATCCTATTGGCTCATAAGGAAATGTAGAGATGGTTAAAAAAATGAAATCCAGATTTTACAGTCCTTGCCTGTGGGTAACAGTCCAAGTGCCATTTATAAGTCTCTATTACCTAAGTCCATATGCCGTGTCTCCTCTTCCTACAAGCCCATCCTCCTGCCTACCCTCACTCATCACTTCCCCGCCACAGCTATCCTTTCAACCCGGAGCAGCAAGACTCCGATGGGCACTCACTATCCTAATTTACATCGGGGTAAGGAGATGAAGGGCTAACTTTGTGGCTTCAAAGTTCATGGTTGGGTCTTTGTAAATCCCCCCAAGGACCACAAAAGTGACATAGCAACAGGGTTGGTTGAAGTTCCATCTCTTGGGTAGAGGATTTGGGGAAGCAAAGGATATTAAAGATTCCTGTACAGTTCTGTGCTGATAACACTCAACTAGGGTTGGATCCTACTGGTGCTGGGCCCCTGCTGCATGCCAAACCTTAACAATAGGTAACATCCCCCTAAGAGAGGAAGCTTCAGTTACTACATGTCACCCAGTCACAACAGTCAGTGATAGAGTTGGAATCAGAATTCCTGAGGCCAGAGATGGAAGTCCTGGATGCTCTTGGTGTGTCTATCTCCAGTATGTCTCAAACTCGAATGAGCCTTGAATCACCTGGTCATCCTGCTAAAACATTCTGCCTGACTGCACAGGGGCCCGAGACTCTGCATCTGTAACAAACTCCCAGGTGATGTTCAGGCTACAAGACCCCAGGACCACATTTGGAGGAGTAAGGATCTACATGCATGGCCTTCTTTAACCAACATTTGTCTGTGCCACTGGGGCTGGCACTCCTCTGTCTCTTCAATACAGCTTTGCCACCTGAACAGACTGAAAAACCACCTGTGAGCCCGCCAGCCATGCTGTGCACCTAATCACTGTTAATCGCCTTGCCCCTCCCTGTTTCTTGGCTGTGTTGAAAAACTCAGCAGCAGCCTTTAGTCAGGGAGGCTGGCAGACCCGCTTCCTGGAGCACAGAAGCAGATGGCGGACGACTGCTGCTCCCCCAGGGCTGGGATAAGACTGATATGACTCTGTATCTGAACCTATGTGATGAAATCTCTCCCCAGTTGGCTTCTCTCATGAGCTGACAGGAATTTTCTGCTCAGAGAAGAGGAACTTTGCTCCTTCAGGGCCAGTCTCAGTGGGGAAAGGTACAACAAGCAAGAAAGCAGGCTCTGCTTCTGTCTGAGCCCAGCAGACTTGGGGGTCCTGGTTCTGCTCCATTTGCAGCTGGGGGTGGGGTCTTGTCTGACTTTTTGGTGGCAGCCCCCAGTATTGGCTGCAGGGCTCTGAATACAGATCTTTCAGGCAGGCCTGGGTGACCTGCATTCCACAGGAAGGAGGGGCTGGGAGAGGCTGAGGCTCAGGTTTGTTCAGGAGCACAAAGACAAGCTGAAAAGACAACCCAGAAAACCCAGGCCCTGCGGCCCACCGACAACTCTTCTTTCAACAGACATTACTAGGGGCCTCCATGCACAGGGCCTGGACACTGGCCTGTGCCACAGAAGAGGAGCCCCTGATTGTGGCCCCTTATTGCTCACAGCTAGAGGGAGCTGACTTTTTAAACAGATAACTGAAATTCCACAGAGCGAGTGCTGAGAAGGGGAGTGTCTGTGATACTGGGGTTACAGGCCTGGGATCACATTCCCAGCCTGGCCTTGTCCATCAAGCAACCTGGCTCTTATTTTCTTCAAGGTGAAACCATCCCCTCTTTGGGGTGACTCACCTGCTCTCACACTGCTGTGCCTACATGGGTGTCCCTTTCTCCCAGGGGCAGCCTTCAACCTGCATGATGTCACCCTTCCAGAGTCCACTGGACAACTTGGTGAAGACAGGCTTGTACTTCAGTGGGTGTCTAGAACTTACCAGCAGGAGAACGGGGGAGGTGGTTCTTTGCCTTTGTCAAGAATAAATGTGTGTGGGCCTCCCTGGTGGCACAAGGGGTTAAGTCTCAGCACTATGAAGCTATTGGCCACTGCATCACGAGTTCGATCCCCGCTCAGGGAGCTTCCCACATGGCGCAGCAGACCTCTCCTGCCTCGCCCGCTGCTCCCCTCAGCAGTGTATTTCAGTCGATCTGCCTGTTCTGCTCCCCACTCTGTCTCTGGTGAATCCTCTCACACAGAACCCCCCCCCCCCCACACACACACCTCTGGCCTTCACCCCAGCTTGTATGCAGAAATAAATTTTAAAAAAAGAATAAAGGTGTGTATGAAGGGGAAAGGTAGGTCAGACTAAGTAAATAAGAACCCAGGCTGGGTGCGCACATCAGAGGGGTACTGGCCCTGGAGTGCCCCGCAGACCGACCGTTTTCTGGAGCTTATTATCTCCCAGCCTCCAACAACCCCCGGGCAAGACGCCAGTCCTGCAGCGGGACTCTTGCAGCTCTGTCTCCCCACAACAGCCTTAGACAGTTGGGATCTCAGCTCCTCTCGCTCTTGATTATCTTCTCTGTCCCAGGCCAGGAGGTGCAGGAGCTGAGGGGAGGGTGTTTGAAGGAAGGCTGATTACAGCGGATTCATTATTAAAGGAAAAGCATAAGGCGCTGTGGATGCTTTGCAGGGCGTGATGGGATCTGCAGCAGATGAGCTGTTGCCTTGGCGATGCTAATGAAAAGCAGGCCTCAGAGAGGTCCAAGAACCCCCGTGGGTTGAGTGATCTCCCTCTCTGTGGCTCCCCTAGCCTTCTTACCACCAGCCTCAGATCAAACTCCCCGAATATTTATAAAGTCTCCACCAGAAACAGAGAAAGTCAGCCGCCCAGCCAGGCGTCTGCCCACGTCCTTCCGGAGCTGCTCGGGTGACACTCTCCGACGTGGCTCATTATTCCATTTTTCTTCCTTGCAGTGAACTGGATGACCAGAGAAGGGGGGGGGGGCGTAAAAAAAATGTTTCTTCAGTCCTATTCTGGCTGAATCAGGGCGTTTACTTAGGACTTTGGGGTTTTATTTTCTGTGGTTCATCTGTCCCTGGTCACTCCCTGTGCATGCTCTCCCCCTCCCCCTGCACCCCCTCCCACCTCTGATCCTTGCCCCCCCCCCCCCCCCCCTGCAGCCTATTGACTTCCGCTCCCATCCTAGGTTAATATCCGCTTCAGCGCACTCTTCTCGCGGTGGGCTAGTCCTGAGCTGCTTTCTCAGGCCCTTTGCTGATGTGGCCGCCCGCATCCAGCGTGGGATTTCACCTAGTCTCGGGGAAAATTGGAGGGGCTAAAATTCGTTATGGGCTTCCAAAATGAAAACGCAAGCGGCTGGCAGTGGGAGGACCTAGCCCCCAGTGAAGGTGGAGCAGGAATTGGCTTATTCTGAGTTAAATGAGAGAAAGTAGGGACTCTGGGTGACCTCTGCTAATCACTTTTAGTTGGGAGGTTATTAAAATGAAAAGCAAAGCACTTACAAACACACAAGGCATACAGAAAGGGCTGCAGCTCTGCTCACTGTCAGTAACCAGAGACGGAGGCCCAGCTGATGGGTCTGTCTTGTGGTTGCCCTTCATGACAGCCCTGTCCTCTGGGTGACACAGACTTTCAAGTAGAGCGGCAGCAGGGGCTTGTTGGGTAGTGCTGGTCTGGGTCACAAGAGTTGAGTATAACTGGAGTGTAATTCATCAGGCCCAGCCTGGGTAAGTTAGGAAAACTTTCTCTTCCTTTGTTTCCCTTCAGAAAACAAGAACTGGACTAGGTGGTCTTTAAGATCTCTTCTAGTCTTAGTTCTGACTTTTGTCACAATGATAGAATGATAACGTCAGGTAGTATAAGAGAACTAATAGGAGAATAAGTCACGAGCCAAATACGGGTCCAGGTGGTAAGTAATACAGGTGATAAACTAGGAGGCACTGGGGCCCTTCCTGTGCCATGAAAGGGACTGGAGAGAAATAAAAAGTTGAGCAAGGGGAAGATAAGCAGATGTCTGGAGCAGGGGAGGAACCCAGAGGACGAGACGAGCAGACTGGGGTCATGGTAGTTGTTGGGAATCCCTGGAAGGAGAGGGGCAATGGGGAAGGCTGTTCTAGGCAGCGGGGGAGGAACATGAGTGTAGAAAGGAGAAAGGAGGTTTTGCTCTAAGCAGTACAACAGCTCTTGGTTCTTTGAAGATCTGCGAATGTGCTTTGAGTGACTCCCAGCACCCCAGCAGTGAGAGGTGAGAGAGAAGTGGGTTGGTAACTGGCAGTCAGGACCCTTGGTCATTGGCTCATCTAGTCCCAAGGAGGCTTTGGATCTGGCTGAGGGATCTGACTCTCCTGAGGCACGTACTTTTTTTTTTTTTTTAAAGACATTTATTTATTTTTTAAAGATTTTTTTTTATTTATTTATACATACAAGCTGGGGTGCAGGCCAGAGGCGTGGGGCGGCGAAAGGGTTCACCAGAGACAGAGTGGGGAGCAGAACAGGCAGATCAGAAATACACTGCTGAGGAGAGCAGCGGGCAAGGCAGGAGAGGTCTGCCGCACCATGTGGGATTCTCCCTGGCCGGGCATCGAACTTGCGTCGCCGCTGCCGACAGCTCCACAGTGCAGCGCTTAACCGCTGCGTCACCAGGGAGGCACATACTTTTGTCACCTTTTGCCAAGGAGGCCAGCTAAGTGGCACAGACTGGTGGGGATTAGAGTTGGGGAGTGAGAGGAGAAAAACAAGCTCCCCACTGTGTCAGGAGCTTGAGACAGTGACACCTGAATGACCCCGAGGCACGAGGCATGAGGTGTAGGGCAGACAGCAGCCCGCAATAGGGAGGCGCCTGAGGAGGCTGAAGACTCTTCTAGGAAACCTCCAAAGCTCTTTCTGCCAGTGTTCATTGGCTACCCTCACTCCCACGAGGCACTGGCCCCAGTCGAGTGACAAGAGTGGCCCAGTGGTAGCCCATGTGTTAAGGATCTGCTCTCCTCCAGCCAGAGTCCCTCAGCATGGCTGGGTGTGTAGGTTAAAGGGCTACGCCTCCCACGAGCCCCCCATGACCTGCAGTTGGACCTTGCTTCATGTATCCGGATTCCAGTCCCGATTCTGGTCCCAAGGCTGGTAGGCCTCATTCTCAGTGTGTCCTGCCAATGAGGATGGGATGTTTCCCTGGTGTGTACATCCGTGGGCTCGGGTGGCGTTTGAGAGGGCCTGGACATGTGGACTGAGTGTCTATGACTTTAAGACTTTTCTAGTGTCACATGGAACCAGGGTATGAAACCAAACCTGGGTGGTTCTCCTTAGGCCCACCACCAAGGCCTGGGTGAGCCACAGTGCCTGCCTAAGCCCAAGGATCACACCGCTCCACACAGACAGTCCCAGGATGCCTGGCAGCAGAGAGCCCCACACTCCTCCGTGTGTCCCTCTGGCCTTGCTCACCCCTTGAAGTCTGGAGTTCTGTGTGGGCAGAGAGGAGCTGTTGTGCAGAGAGGCAGGAGGAGCTGCTCAGTGATATCAAGGGAACCTGGAATAGCTCTTGGCCAAAATGCCTGCTCTCTGCCACAGCCTCTGCTTCTGTTGTAAGGCCTGAAATTTTTTTATAGGCACCAAAGCCTCTCAGAGTCTTCTGGGTCTCCTATTCCATGCCTTTGTTCAGATTACTATGTTCCGAATGTCTTCCCTACCCTATCTTAAAAGCAGACTATTCATTGAGAAGTCCCAAGAACCCTGTCAGAAGTAATCTATCCTTTCTGAAAAAACTACATTTTAATGCAATTAATATTATAAAAGCAGCTAATAATTAAAACCGTATGGTGTTGGCACAAAAACAGACACACAGATCAACAGAATAGAATAGAGAACCCAGAAAAAAACCCAGATGCTGATGGCATATTAATTTATGACAAAGGAACTAAAAATATGCAATGAGGAAAGGATTGTCCTTCAATAAATGGTGTTAGAAAAACTGGAGAGTTGCATCAAAAGAATGAAATTGGACCACTATCTTATACACACAAAAATCATCTCAAATTGGATTAAAGATTTGAATATATGAATCCATATAGCTCCTAGGAGAAAGCATAGGTGATCAATGTTCAATTGGTTTGGCAATGATTTTTTTTGATTTGTCATCAAAAGCAAAAATACACAAATGGGACAACATCAAACTAAAAAACTCCTGCATAGAAAAGGAACCCCAACATGAAAAGGCAACCTATGGAAAGGGAGAATATATTTTCAAACCATATATATATACTAAGGGTTAATATCCCAAAAATATAAGGAACTCATACAACTCAATAGCAAAACATCACGAACAGTTCATTAAAAAATGTGTTCAGTAGATATTTTTCCAAAGAAGATATGCATTTAGATGTTCACCAGGTACTCAACATTCACTAATCATTGGGGAAATGCAAATCAAAACCACAATGAGATATCACTTTACACCTGTGTGTGTGTGTGTGTGTGTATGTGTGTGTATGTGTGTGTGCGCGCATATGTATGTATAAGCAACAAGAAATAACAGGTGTTGAAGAGGATAGGGAGAAAAGGGAACCCTTGTGCACTGTTGGTGGGAATGTAAATTGGTGCAGCCACTATGGAAAACAGCATGGAGCTTCCTCAAAAAAATAATAAAAATAGAACTACCATATGATCCAGTAATTCCACTTCTGGGTTTTTAGCTGAAGAAAATGAAAGCACTGACTCAAAAAGATATTTGCACGCCTATGTTCATTGCAGCATTATTTACTATGGCCAAGATATGGAAACAACCTAAGTGTCCATTAATGGATGAATTGATAAAGACAGTGGAATATTATTCAGCCATCAAGAAGAAAAAAATCTTGCCATTTGCAACAACATGGATGGATCTTGAGGGCATTTTTCTAAGTGAAATAATTCAAGTAGAGAAAGATAAATGCTGCATGTGGAATCTAAAAACAAAAACAGCCCTCTCTTCCCAAACTCATAGATACAGAGAACAAACTGGTTGCTGTCAAAGGCTGAGGGGTGGGAGGGGAGGAAATGGGTGAGGAGGGTCAAAAGGGCACAAACTTCCAATTACAAAATAAATAAGTTATGAGGTATAGCTACAGTCAATAATGCTGTATTGTATATTTAAATGTTGCTAAGAGAGTAGATCTTAAAAGTTCTCATCATTAGAAAAAAAATACATGTGGTGGTGGATATTAACTCAAATTATTGTGGTGATCATGTCACAATGTATACAAATATGGAGTCACTACATGTATTAGCTTCAGGGTGGTGACAGAGAGTGGATGATAGGGAGATGGAAGGACCCAGTAGGGCCAGTGTGGGTCCGTGGATAGGGGTCTTTGAAGGGGTCCTTTAGTCACCTGAAGCTAATAGAATGTTATATGCCAATTATCTCAACTTTTAAAAAGCAATTAATGACCATAATGACAAAATTCAATATCACATGGAGGGCAGAATTTGAAAAACTAGACACTCCTTCACTTTTCTGAGCCCCAGCTGTGCTTCTCCAGAGATAACTGCCAAACCATAGCTGCTTGGGTCCCTTGTAGAAACAGTCCCCACAAATTCAAAGCTGGACCCTCTTGACCCTGTCTGTTACCTGAGATCTCCGAGGGAAAGGATACAGAGATGAGAACAGACTTAACTAGAAAGAACCTTGGGGAAATGGGTCTGGTTAGATGACTGTAGAAGGAAGCAGAAGTGTTAAAGAGAGGAGAAGAAAGGTGGGAGAAGGCAGGTCAGGGAAACCTGAGAAGAGGTGGAGGCCTGGGAGGTGTGTGTTGGCCATGGCTCAAGAGGGTGAGAACTAAGAACATAATCAGTGGAGGGGACGGAGGGAGCTATTTCATGGAGCAGCGGGGACACCGAACCACCACATAAATGAGTGTCTTCTCAATGCTGGTCACTGTTCTACGTGCTTCCCACAGATTGTCATTTAATCCTGGCAACAGTCCCCACTGGCAGAGGCAGGGGAGGAAGATGTAGCAGATTGCTAAATATTCCAAGTTGACACAACAGGGAATAGGCAAGAATGGGTTGGACCCCTGGGAGACCAGTGTGTGCTAATCACTACATCCCACCGGAGACCAAGCTGGTGAGTAGGCGTGAGTAGGAGATGAACATGAGGGCAGGATGGCAAGGCCTCTTTGGTGTGCCTTGAACCCTGATGGTACTTTCCGGAACACTGAGGAGATTGGGGATAAAGGGAGTAAGTTGAAAGAGGAAATGAAGGGACCCTGGAACCCAGGCCTTGTTTTGTCCTGGAATAGTGGGGGCCAGAGGGAGCCTCAGGGACGGCAAGGCACGTGGCTGCTCTGGAGGAAATCAGCACCTCCTTGGATGGTGCCTATTCAAAGACCCCTTCAAGGACCCACGCTGGCCCTGCTGGGTCCTTCCATCTCCCTGTCATCCACTCTGTCACCCCCACCCCCCGCCGTCCTGGGGCTCCTCTTCCTGGGCAGACTATCTCCACAAGGCCTTTCACAGACCCGTGTGCTCTTGACTGTGGAAGGCATGATGCCATGAGCCCTTGTGCTTTTTTTCCTGTGTGTTTCGTGTGTGGGGCCAGCCAGCCCCCTCGGAAGGGATGCTGATGGGAATCAGACATTGTGCCCCCACAGCAGGCCCAGCTCATTTGGGAGTTGATGGTGTGTTGCAGGATAAAATACAGGATGTTTAATGCACTTTTGGTGTCCTCTTTTTATTTGTAAAATCTGGCAACATTGCCATCCAACAAAACCCCCAGCCTGGCTCCCAAGACTCAGTCAAAGAGAAACCCAGACCAGTGCTATGCCTTTGATCTAGAGGACCTACTTATGTCCTCATGCCCTAGAAATAAAAGGAATCTCTGGGCAGCTTTGGTTCATTGTGTGAATAGCTGAGGTGCCAAGTTAAGAGGTCCCTCCTTTACCCCACTCTGGTGGGAACTTCTGTCTGGTGGGTGGCATCCAGACGGGGAAGCAGCAGGAGCTTGATAGGTTGGAAGCAGCTAGACACAGTTCTTGAAACTGAAGACCTGTCTGTGTAGGCACGGGTTCTTTGAATTTTCAAGGTGAGTGAGGCCAGGTGTGCAAAGAGAAATTGTTAGGTCTAGCTGAAGGGAAACTGAGTCAACCCAGATCCAATTCTTCCCAAGAGCTAGATCTTGGGTAGGGTGAAAAACAAACATATCTGCTATCCCTCAAATGCTCTCTCCTCTCCTCCTTTCTTTAGTCGCCACTCTTCCTGCCAGAGTTAGAAGGCACATGGGTTTGGGACACGAGGTTTAAATCCAGACCTCCCTCCCTGCACCCCTTTCTGGATTGTTGGTCCTTGTGATCTTGTAATCTTCCAACTTGGCCTTGGCAGGTCATTGTCAAGGCCCTTTCCCTAAGAATGGGCACATCCTTCAAGGAAAGAGGCAATGAACAAACATTCAGGACCTGGAACTCAGAGGTGAAGCTTTGTTTTTAAGAGATTGTGTAGCAGTCATGCATGAGATGGGCTGGTAAATTCTGAAACCTCTATGAAGCCTGCCATGTCCTATTCATGGAGGGGAAATTACTTTATTCATTTTTGCTTTTGTGTCCTTTAACCATTGCCACATTCCGCTGCATGAGGCGGGGGGCGGGGGTGGTGGTGTCGGTGAGCAATGTGATAATGTGATGTTTTGGAGACCTGAAGTGAGAAGTTGACCATAGGGACCATAAGGATTTAGGGGATAAAGCATCCCAGGCAGAAAGATGAGCAAGGACAAAGGTCCTGGGGTGGGCCCATGCCCGACATGTCAGAGGAGCAGTGTAGAGGTCAGTGAGACCAAAACAAACAGAGCAAGAGGTGGAGGAGTGAGGTCATATCAGGCGGGGCCCTGGATATTCTTGCAAGGACATTGGTCTTCACTGCGGGTTAGGCTGGAAGCCACGGGAGAACTTTGAGTAGAGGCTTAATATGGTTGGCTTGTGCTTTTAAACAATTACCCTGGCTGCAGTGTTGATAATAGATTGAAGGAGGACATGGGCAAGCTGGAAGCAGAGACCAATGGGAAGTTTTCTCAGTAATCTAGGCAAGAGATGAGGTTAGCTTTGACCCGTGGAGCAGCACTTGAGTGGTAAGTTTGTTGGAGCCTGACTTTATTTTGAAGGAATTGCCAACAGGATTTGTACCTGACTTAGATGAGGGGTATGAAGGATGGAATTACCCTTTACAGATGTAGACAGACTGAGGGAGGAGGATTTTGAGGGGAGGACAATGAGAATCAAGAGTTTGATGCTGAGTATGTTAATCTGAACATGCCAATAGATATCCCAGCGGAGATAGTAAAGTAGGCAGTTAGCTATGTGACTCTGGAATCTAGGGGAGAGGTCCAGGCCAGAGATTCAGTTTGGGAGCTGTCTGCAGATGGCTGTCATAAAAAGCCGTGAGACAGTATGAGATCACATAGGGTGTGCATGCAGATAGAGAAGAGCTCTCAGGGTGGAGCCTGAGGCCTCTTGCCCCCACCAGCTCTGGCCAGCTTTCAGTGGTGAGGCAGGTCCCCACAGCAAGGGCTGGTTCTTTTTGGGTACAGAGAAGGTTTGGGGGAGATAGATATTGGTGTCCCTACAACCAAGGTTCACTGAGTGAGGAGACAATGAGGCATGGGCATACACAGCGGAAGACCCTCTGACGCCTGAAAGGCTCTGTCGGTAGGAGATCTTGGGTGGAGATGATCGTGTCCTGGTGGTGGGCTCTGGGGCCTTGTGAACCAGAGTGGTGAGTCATGTGCTATCTAATGAAGTGGTGCCTATCCTGGGGCGGTGGGGGTTTGGAGGGGTGCGGAGCTGTAGGGAAGGGGCTCAGAGATGAAATGGGAGAACAGGGAGAAATTTTGAATGCCATGTTAAAGAGTGAACTCTTCAGCCAGTTACTTAACTCTGGACAAGTTGCTAAATCATTTTTTACATAAGGAGTTTAGCACTGAACCTGCAAATAACCAAAAAAATGGTAACTGTTAGTATTGTAGTTATCATTAGTGATTTTAAGATCATCTGTCTATTCAGGACAAAGATTAGACTTCAGATTTCTGAAAAAGCAAGGACAACATACTGTCCCTCTAAGAGTCTAGTTTCTAGAAATGGCTATTTTGAAGGTAAAACAAGGAAGGTATTTATTCCAAGGAAGTGAAGAACAGCTCCCTTACTGAGACACACCTTGGAAGAACCTGACTGTCAGAAAGAACAAGAAAGGGAGGACGGAACAGCAAAAGCGTCCAAAGCACAGAGCCAGCAAGGAGGGGCAGTGGACTGAGTAGGTCACTGTATTAGCAAAGAAGCTGACCTCAGTCACAGGAGACTAGGGAGGTGCCACCGGCCAAGTTCTTGTAGAGGGGGGAACTGGAAGTGCAACTGGGATCAGCCTTATCCTTTCATTTCCTTTTCTTTTTTATTCGAGGTAGCATTGTTTTACACACTAACTATGATTTAGAGGTGTAAGTGCACACCCTTGAGGTGTATGTTACCACCTCTGACATGGTGTCATGTCCCAAGCCAAGGTCCAGACTAGCTCTTGCCTCCAACGCAGCCCGTCCAACAGTAGAAGTTAGAGGAGTAATACTGATCTAATTACCAAGAGACAGAGATATCTCCTTCCCTATAAGCTCTGATACCAAGACTTGGGTCCTTTCCTGAGAATGTTTCCCTGCAGCCCTTCGGGTTAGTCAACTCTGCTGCTTTGGTGTCTCTATCTTGAAACTAAGACTCATTACTCATCAACATGAAATGATACCAAGAGACTTGTCTTAGAACAGGGTTTTAAGCTTTGCGCATTCTCAGCGTTCCAGCAAAGATTTGGACATCTCATTCCCCAAATGCTCGGAGAGGCATGAAGGCTGAACAGGGCTGCCTACTAGGTAATCAGCCTGAGTTCAGTTTAAAATCTACTGGTGAAGTTTCTAGAATGAGCAGGGTGGAGGGCCTAGCTGAGCTGCCGGCAGTTGCTAAGCCTTCCTCTTTGGGAAAATCTGAGCTCACCAAGGGTGTGTGTGTTTGTAGTGGGGGAGTATTAAGAAAAAGGGCAGAATCTGTGTCCTGGGATTTACCAGGCCACAATTTTGGGGTTGAATGGTCAATTTCAACTTACCAAATGGGGTCCATGTTCCAAAGAAGGGCCCAATGATCTCATTCCAAATAAGCTGGATCCCAAACATTTATAGATTCTCAGCTGGGGGAAATTAATCTGGTGACTTCCAAGAGAGACGGGGGTATGAGGTAGGTGGAGGGGGCGGTGTTGTTGTATATACATTGGATTCAGATCTGAGTTCAGATTCTGAACCTGCTATTTAGAAGCTATGAACTTGGACAGGCAAATCATGTAATTCTTCAGAACAATTCCTTCATTTCCAATTTGGGACAAAAAATCATGTTCTTCATAGGGTTGCTGAGTCAGACTTATGACCAAATACTCCTATTTAAGCAGCACCCATGAAAGAGATGAATGAAAAGGGCTTGGCACAATGTCCAAAGTAAGGAAGATGACAGTAAATGGTACCACTTGTTTTTATCTAAACCTATCCCCATGGCTTCCCATTTGAGAAGTAGTCATTCTTGAGAAGCTTTCTGGAAACTAAGATTTTTTTTCATGAAAGACTTATTAAAACAATCACAAAATCAGTCAAAGCCACATTTTTCTTTTCTCTAACTTCAGATTGGGTTTGGATGAGAAGACTTCACTCATCCTCTGTCTTTTTTGCCCCCATGGCCTGTTCCCCAGCTCTCCCACTCCTCCCTCCAGCAACCTGAGATAAAAACCACAGTGTAGTTAGAGAAGATGTTACATCTTACATTCCATCTTGTAAGATGTGAAGTCTAGGAAGAATTAGGCATGCGTTAAGGTTGGGGCTGATGCATGGGACAGAGACCTAAAGCCACTATAGGTTTGAGAGATTCCAGGGGACCACTAGACACTTAGCAGAAACCACTAGTGTTTTGGATTAGAGACAGTATCTCAAAAGGTTGACCAGACATTTAAAAATGGATTACAAACATCCTTACTTCTAAGTCAGAGGACATGGGGCATAAACAAAGGACTCGAGGCCAAGATTTTACATGGAGTATGCACCACGGGCTGAGGATGTGTGTGGGCTAACAGATGTCTCCAGAATAGCATCTTTTCTAGTTCTTGGCATTATTCTTTATAGATTTATTCTGACAGGCAGATAAAATTGATGTTTACTTCCTGTGTCTGCCTCTAGTAGCCCCTTTTCCCTTGTAAAAAAATGCTCATTCTTATCTTTCCTCTTAATAAACTGATTATCTGGTTCTTGATAAGGACTTTGGGGTGGGCATCTGTCAAAAAAAAAATAAGCCAACTAATAACCTAACAACCAAATAACAAACAATTGATCAATAAACTAACCAAATCTGGGAGGCAGAATAATGGCCCCTCAAAGATGCCCATATCCTAATTTCTGTAACTTAATAGCAAAGGGTAATTAGGTTGCTAATTGGCTGATCTTAAAATCAGTATATTATCCAGGTGGGCCCAGTGTAATCACAAGAGTCTGTGAAGTGTATAAGGCAGGCAGAATATGATATCAAGGTGATGATGAGATGTGATATGAGATAGCCAGACTCAGCTTTGCTGAAGGAGGATGGGGCCACAAGCCAAGGAATGCTGGTAACCTCTTTAAGCAGGAAAAGACAATAAAACATATTCTCCCTTGCAACCTCTAGAAATCAGACAACACCCTGATCTTAGCCCAGTGAGATCATTTTAGAATTCTGACCTCCAGAACTTTAAGAAAATGAATTTTTATTGCTTAAGTCATTAAATGTGTGGTAATGTGTGACAGCCACAATAGAAAATGAATATACTCATCAGAGAACTCTCTCTTCCCTACAGCCAAGACCAGGGATGCAGCAAGCATGGCCCTCAGCCTGGTTCTTTAGACTTAGGTTATGAGGTCACCTGCCCTGTGTTCTGGCCAGAGAAACTTGCTGTTTCTTGACCCTCCCTGCCTTTCACCTCTGCCAAAGCTAGAGACACCCCCTGGGAGGGCTGTTATGTCTTTCATTTGCATAGACCGTTTGCACTTACAAATCATCTTCATTGGCTACTGTGTGGTTGAAAAAAATAATATGCATGTGAGTGCTTTGCAAACTGGAAAACAAACAGAAATATGAAGTGGTCTAAGATTGTGTGTGTATGAGAGAGCAAGAGACTCACCAGCCTTCTAGTTCAAAGCCTCTGGACACCCTCGGGGCCTTCCCTCCAGGGCATTGGTCACCAATCTGAAAGGATAATTCCATATTTGCAAAAGTTACCTTCTACTACATTAGAAGCTTCTTGAGGGAAGATTCTAGATTTAGTATTATTTTGGTAACACCCACAGGGGGCATCATAACTGTAGGTAAAGGTGGGCATGGAGGTGAAAATAAGATGACAAGACTGTTTAAAGGTTGCCAAGGATACCAGCTCCCAGACCAAGATTCCCTGATGACAGGCCATGTTTTTGCCCATTTAATTACAACAGGGTGTTCAGTAGTTGGAAACAACTCACAGTATCCTCCCCTGGATTTTTCAGTTTTACTTTGACCTGTTTCAGATGCTGCTGGCCCCTTGGACCTTCCCTACACAGAGCGGCAAGGATAGCTTTCCACTGCCTTCCTTGATCCCAGGTTTCCTTACCCACAGTCACAGGATCTCTGGGAGAGAGTGTTAATTCTGGGGTCTGACTTAAACTTGGGCTCCCCCACTGGTCCTGCCTGTGCCCACAGTGGGGGGAATGGGTCCTGGATTTGGGGACCAGACCACCAGGGCAGGCTGGCTCTTCTCTCTGGTTGGCACAGCCTGTGCTGTTACTCTGGGCCACTTAAGTAACCAGGGGAAAGAAAACAATGTGTGTCAGCTACAAAATGAACCCATCAGGAAAGGATTGTTATTGCCAAGAGTCCTCAGAGGGCAAGACAAACAAAGAAGGTGGAAACCTGTCTTTAACATCAGGCCCCAGTTCCCAGCCATGGTCCCTGCTGGCCCTTCTGTGAACAGAGGCCTGGTGCTTCTTAAAGAGAAGCCTTTTCTACCTGCCTCTCTTTATACTTACAGGATTAGTTTGGCCTGTTCCCTCAGTTCCCGAGCGAGGACTTCCAACTAAACAATCAGGTGAGGGCAGAGGATACAGGCTGCTGTCAGGCCCTTCTCTGTGGCAGACCTGAGATCCCATGGCAGTGTGGGCTGCAGGCTGTGCCCTTGCAGCAGTGGCATTCCCATCTCCAAGGAGGCAGCCACGTCAATGCAGGACATTAGGCATCTTGCCCTCTGGGCAGACAGAGGTGTCCCATAGCAACTGGGGCTGTGATCTGCATATGACAGCACATTGCATCTATTCAGGACTTTCTTTCCCGCTTTCTTTGAAACAAGCTTGCCCTATATCCAAGTTCCCTGTGAGCCCCACACAATGAAAACAGCAGTTGACAGGTTCCCTGTAACTTGTGAAATCTGAGTGCATCCAAGGGGAGAAAGAGAGTGCTCATTACTGAAACACAAAACGAGTCCCTTTCAAGGCGCAGCTAGTGGGCCCTTCAGTTTGCTGCAGCTGACCCCGCTGCCCTTCCAAGCACAATGCGCAGAGGGAGGAGAGGGAGAAAGAGGTCTTTACTCCTTAAGTTGCCAATTGATCACCCTCCTAACCCTTATGGGGGCTTCTTCGCCCAAACAATTCAGGTGGCAGAGGTCAGGGCTCCAGCTCATTCCTCCAGGGACATCTAAGCTCTCCCTGTAGGGACTTTCCCAGGTGAAACAAAGACCAGATCTAGAAGCCTTAAACAAACAAACTCCTGCTGATGACGCAGACCAGGAACAGAGAAAGGGAAATTAGAAGTGCCCAGAACCACAACACTGGGCCTCAGTCCTTTCATCCAGCCAGACCTCAGCCCCCTTCTCACACTCTGGGACTGAGCCATGCATTGTGGACGCCCAGCCACATCTCATCTAAGCTGTCTCAGCTCCAATATGGCGGCCAAGACTGACCATCCAGCAATGAGGTGGAAGAGAGGAAATCATGTAAGGGGAGGAATTGGTCCTATTTTTCCCATACTGGCTTTGAACTGATTAACCAGACTGCTAATATGCTATCTACTAATATCCAGACTACTAATATCAGATGATGAGAAAGAAAAAGAAGAGGAGACAGAGGAATAAGATGAGGAGGAAGAGGAAGAAGAAGAAATTCATGAGGTAGAACAAAAACTGTGAGCTTCAAAGAAAAATAGGGAGGTGCTCTCCATCCCTAAGGATGTCCAGTGAGGACTCTGGAAAGATCCAGCTTCACTGCTTGAAAGGTGGTTCCACCCTATTGGGCACAAAGCACCACAGGGTAGTGTAAATGACAACATACACTGGGGTGATCCCAGAAGAGCAAGGAATGGTTGAACAGTGTAACACTCCATTCTTTCACTTCTGATTCCAGAAGCAGTAGCTGAGAGGGAACACCCAGGCCCATTATGCCACTGATCTGGTGTAGGTTTACTTGGGGACCATGAGCAATCATAAAGATTTGCTCATCAGTAAATAAACAGGACCATCGTGAGTACTAAATATGTCATATACTTCTTTTTTTCCAACGCTGTCCCTTCCCTTCTACTCACTCAATTACCCGGCAAAGTCTTGCTGCTTCTTCAAGTTGTATGAAACTATATAACTAAGTTGCATGAAACTATAATAGTGGATCCATGTCCTACGTTTGTCCAGACCATAGAGTATACAATCCCAAGAATGAACCCCCATGCAAACTGGGGATGTTGGGTAAGGACGATGTGTCAGTGTAAGTTCATTGATTGTATCAAGTGCACCGTTGTGTTAGGAGAGGTTGATAGTGAAGGTTGTGCATCTGGAGAGAAGGGTACATGGGAAGTCTGTACTTTCTGCTCAATTTTTCTGTGAGCCTAAAACTTCACTAAAGAAATAAAAGGGGGAGAGAGAGAGAGAGAGAGAGAGAGAGAGAGCGAGAGAGAGAGAGAAAGCGAGAGCGCGCGCTAGAGTACAAGCCCACTTGAGATACTAACAAAAATAAGCATGCTGGAAAAGGAGCAGGCAAAGCGCAGGGGAAAAGAAAAACAGAAAGGGCACCGGGCTCCTTTCCACAGCCAGTGGAAAGGAGGGTGAACTGAAGAGGAATAAAGATGAGGTGGGATTAGCAAGGTGAGGCCTGATGATGAAGAATCTCGAAAACCAGAAGAGAAGTTGAGACTTGATTTTGGAAAACATGAGAAAGTCTTGTAGGTTTTAGTACTGAGAAGTGATATAGTAATAGCTGTGGAAGAGGGATTTGACGAGTATTTAGAGAGACCAGAAGCTCCACCCAGTCATCAAGGCACCAGAGTTTCTCCCAGCTCTGTGGGTGTGTGCTGTGATCGTGATGGTCTGTGAACTGAGCTGCCGAGGAGCGTGGTGGAGCCTGCGGCAAAGGCCCTCCAGTGCGCCACGAGTGTGCACTTTCTGCATGTGGGTCAAGGTCACATTTTGAGGGCAGGCAGCACAACAGAGCACGAGACAGGAATGCCCAAATTTAAGGGGCTTGCCTGGCCAGTTTGCCCATGGTTTGAAATTTGGCCCTGATGTTGTTTTCCTAATAGGCGATGAGCATGATAAATCAGATAGTTCTGTGGCTAATGCCCCAGATTCACCTGCTTCTGTATTTATGGGATTTTAGTAGGAGGTAAGAGCTATATATAGGTTTGTTTTTTAAAAAATAAGCTACATCTTGAGGACCAGTCAGTCATCCAATCAATAGTTATCAACTCTGAGGACAGAGCAGCAAATAAAACAGACAAACTCCCGGCCTTCGCAGAGCTAACACTAGTAAGAACACATGTAAAGTTAGTTTCTCATCAGATGTAGAGAAGGGTGTGTCCTGAAACTGCTTAACAGAGGGTGACCAAAAAACAGCGACATGTGAGGGGCTGGCACCAAGAAGAGGCAGCAAGTTTACCTTGTTCAGACATAGGGTCCTCAAATTTTCCACTAGGGCCCAAGAGAAACAAATAGGGACACCTCCTTCAGCAAGAGTGACTTGCAGCCACAGTGGCTCTGGGGAAGGATGGAAGTGGTCATGCACCCTGAGGAAGGAAGAATCTAGAAACACTCCCCTGTTGCATTAGGATAACCTGATAGAACAAGAGACACCAGGGAGCAGTTCTCTAAAAATTCTGGAGCATTCTCTAAAATTAGCAACTTTTCAGCAATATCTTAAAAGATACAATTGACATGAAGAAGCTAAACCCATCATGAAAATACATTGGGGTGAAAGCAGGAATCAGTCTGTCCAATAGGGAATCAAGCTGTTAATGATCTGGCCTGAGATGGAGAGAGAAACAAGGGTGGAGGGGAGAAGGTAGCATTCTTCATAAGTTTGTTCTGCTTGATGTTGGAAGCTGGCTCTCCTTCTCCCTAGCTCAGAAGAATTATTATAAAACTGGGTCAATAGATCAAAGTCACAGAGTGGCAGTTTCCACCCAGATGTGAGAAAAACTGCCTGAGAATGAAAACTTTCAAACAGTGGTTCAGACGTCTTTCCAAAGTAGTGCATGTCCCATCCTGGAAGAACCGAAACCCCGGGTGGTCATTTGTTGTGACACATTTTATTGCCAGGGACTTTGGACTTCATGGTCAAAGTCCTCCAGTGCTGGGTCTCCCTGGTGGTGAAGGGGATTAAGGCTCAGCACTATGAAGCTATCAGTAGCCACTACAGCACAAGTTTGATCCCTGGCCAGGGAGCTTCCCACATGGCGCAGCAGACCTGTCCTGTCTCACTCGCTGCTCCCCTCAGCAGTGTACTTCAGTCAATCTGCCTGTTCTACTCCCCCTCTGTCTCTGGTGAATCCTCTCACCACCTCTGGCCTACACTCCAGCTCTTAAATAAATAAATCTTTAAAAAACAACAACAAAAAATAAAACAGTCCTCCAGTGCTCTAAGACTCAGATTCTGGTGATGAAAGGCAGAGGTCTGAAGAGAAGGGGGAATCTAAGTCCCAGCCTCACCCAGGACCCAGAGAAAAAACTTCTAGCAACAATCATAGAGCCTAAGGCTCTTTCTTAAAAATGAGTATCAGCAGAATTCCCTGCCGGTTCTTCATCACTGAAGGTTCAGCCCCATTCCTCTGCACCACTGTTCATGCTTGGCGGCATTTTCAAGATGCCCAAAGTGGAGTTGGGAAAAAGGGAAGGGCTTAGTTCAAGAGAGAGACCTGGCTGGGAATGGAATACAGTGAGTTTGCTCTCAAGGGGCCCCAAATGCCCTGCGCCCTCCTCGGCCTCCTCCGATGGTTGAACACGTGGTTCTAAGTCACCTTTTACCAGAGGAAGCCTGGTCCTCACACGAGGAACTTAGATTGGCCCCAGATAAGGCCACATGTCCTGTCTGGCTCCCCATCCACACCCCAGCAGCAGAGCCCGCTGCGGATGCCACAGAGTTCAAAGGCTCAGCTCCCCTTGGACCCATATCAAGGACCAGAATGAGAAGAGGGTCCTCTGGACCTCTCCGAGTGCGGTCTGAGACCACTTTTGTGGTGTATGTATGTGGAGGTGTGGAGGGGAGCAGATTTTTCCTGTCATTATTGTGTTTTCATGCCCTGGATGTAGAATATCTGAAAACAATCATCGGAAATAGTCTTTCACCTACGGCCAGAGGCTGGAGCCCAGCCCAGTATGAAGAGGGGCTCTGTTCACCCAGTGGGGACCTGGCAGCCCACATTAAGGGGATGCTCATTCTGGGGGCATAACCTCTGTCCCAAACACTGGTGTTCTGGGAGGTCTTCAACCCATTTGGCCATGAACTCTGATCGAAATTCCTTCTGCCTATACAGCTCTCTTAATGGGAGACATCTACCCAGAAGGCAAGCACCTATAATCTTCCTTGTTCTCAGTTTTCCACCAGCTTCAACACAGTTTGATAATCAAGTCCATTCTAGGTCTGAGTTCAGCCTTCTCCTGGGTCCTTGGATCGGTGGTGCTTTGTGGTGGTGGCAGGCCTTGTGAGGAGACAATGGGGTTTTTACTCAGCCTGATGTTAAGGCTGTTGGATGCCCAGGGGTGCCCCTGGTGGGGAACTGATGAACACTGTGGTGGTAAAGATGGGCAGGTGCCTCCATCTGGAGTCTCCCCTTAAGACTGCAGTGCCCGTCTCTGGGAAAGGGGAACACATCACAATCATTCCCACAGGCCCATCTGGGGATAGACTGCCCAGCTCCAGAGGCCTCCTGTTAACAGAAAGTGCCACAGCAATGCTAACAGGGACCGTCCAGGCCTCTGTGGTATGACCTCTCCTGCAAGGAGCCCAGCCAAGCCATGGGCCAACACCCACAGGCCAAAAAAGTAGACCAGGAACATTGAGGAGGGAAAAAGTGAGAAGTGGAAGATTTGTACCAGAGGGTTACTGGCCATGGCAAGCTGTCTTAGCCATTCTCTACCAGCCCGAGGATTAAAGGATCCAGTGAAGAAAAATCAGGCCCCAACAGATTATGGCCCAACTTCCACAAAATAGACACAGATCGCCCCTTTTCAGCCCCAAGCCCTGAGCAAATGCTATTAATAACCTCGGCCCCTCCCCTGTCCACCCAGGATACAGGGCTGGAGCCTGCTCCTCAGATGCAGCCAGCTGTTCTGAAACAGGTTTGGGAAAGTGATCTTTGGCACATAATGAAAAGGGTGTGTATTTGGGGTGAGGGGTACCCAAAAGTTCCCTATCAGGGCCAATACTATTTTTAATTGCCAAGAATTGGCCTGCGGCTGTTCCTTAAGGCTCCAGAGCTCAGGCTTGCCAGGGATCGAAAGGAGGTAAGAAAGCACGAGGTAAGGAGGAGGTAAGAAAGCACGTTCCAAGGACGGTTCATTACCAGGCTGTCATTTCTATGGAAAATCAGGTGACGCCTCAGAGTTTATGCGATCTGCTCCACACCACCTCTCCCTCTTTCGTTCCCATTTAGAAAGGGAGCAGTGAATTTGAGCAATCTGGGAATTTTGGTTTCTGTCCTCCCCCCGAAGCATGACCGATGGCCCATTTTTCAAGCCAAATCTCACCCCTTGCAGGCAGCTGTCAGGAAACCACAGAAGGTGCTTGAAGGAGCACAAGAAATGGCTGGTTCTAATCTGAAGAAAAAAATGAATTAACAAGGCAGCTACTTATGGAAGAATGTTTTCTTTTCTTCAGCCTCAGCCTGCATATTTTCATAACATGTGTACTCTGTTACCTTGTCACTTCCCTGTTTTCTTTGGGTAAATAACTGGGCTCTGGACTTAAGGGAAGAAAGCCAGCCAGCCAGCCAGCCAGCTTGGGAGCATCACTGGGGAGGCTGGCTGGCCGCACTGGAAGGGAAGAGAGAGCACGCTCTGGGGATAAAACAGGCTCACTGCAGACCCAGCCTGGCCCGTTCTGGATGGCGCTTTTCACTGAACTCTGCAAGTCAGGGTGTGGGAGTGAGAGACGCAGGGGGAGCCTGCTCCCTCGGCCCTGGGGCTGGCAGGCCCTGAGACTGGGGGAAAGAAAGAACTTTTTTCCTTCGCCAAGTCAAATGGGAAGCCCTCTCTGAACTCAGCTGGGTCCACAAGGCAGACTGTGGCTACTCTCCCAGCCTCTGCCTTCCCACTGGCCAGGGGTGGTCGGGGGAGAGGGGTCAGGCCTGGGGTGCCCTGGGGCCGCTCTAGCCACGTTTGGATGGTAGACAGCCATCTCCATCTGGAAAATGTTCGGGCGCCTCTGTCTCACAGAGGTGTTTCTCTGTCCTTTTCCACTTCTCTGACCCTGGCAGTGCTGTGCTATACACCAGATATAAGCTGTGGTTTCCCTGCAGGATGCCTTGTGCACATGCATGGTTGTTGAGAGTGCAGGGGGTGACTAGTTGGTGGAAGAACTGGTTACTCTGAAGAACCGGGGTCTTTTATTTATGAAGCTATAGCGACTCTTATTTGCTCAGGTCCTCAGGCTGGCCATCGGGACACAGCCAGTCTTGACCTTGCTCCCTCACAGCAACTCCGAGTATTGCCCAGCGCGTGGGCCGCCACATGCTGGTGTGGGGTGGCTTCACCTGCAGGTGGAGACTGAGGCTGAGACGCACACAAAGGTCCCCAGAGCTGACACTGCAAAGGCACACAGGGTTAACGGGGTGCTGTCTGAGCCTCTGCGTCTGTGCATTTCCTCCCTCCGTATGCTTGGGAGCCTCTGATTCCAACCATGACCTCCCTACCTGCAGATCACACAGCCTGCAGATCACACAGCCTTCGGCAGGTAGAGGCTTGGAATTTAAAACCCCAGTTCTCAGTTGCAAAGGTCTGGCCCCCATCTGTTGCGTGGTTTCCTCCATACCCCTGTAAGAGGCTGTGAATGTTCTGGGAGGAGGGGTCACATGGAGAGGACGGGGGTGCTCTGCACGCAATGCCTATTCCAAATGGGCACTTGAAGGTGTCAGGGCTTCAGAGGGAGAAAAAGGAAAACCAAAAGCCCTCTGGGAACAGGGAGACAAGGACATTCTTGGGCTATCCAAATTATTCATATGGTCTAAATCTGCAACAGGCAGTTTCAGAGATGTGCTGTGAGGCAGAAAGCAGCTGAGAGCTCACATTGACCGAGCGCAGGACTGGTAAGTTCTCGCACATATTACCTCATTTTGTCCTCTCAATAACCCTCTGAGATGGGGACTATCGACCTCCTTGTCCAGGTGAGGAGAGCACAGCTTGCTGAGAATCCAGACAAATGACAATCACCCAGGCAGGCTTACTCCAAAGCCTGGGCCCTTGAGCAACATAAGGCCTGCTCCACCCCCACAGAGATGAAAATTCAAGCATAGCCTTTGGCTGCCCACTCCCCCCCCCCCACACACTTAACTACTGTACTCTGCTGTTGATGGGCAGCCTCAATGCCAACATAAACAGTCGATTAATATATATTTTGCATGTTATGTGTACTATATATGTATCCTTATAATAAAGCAAGCTAGAGAAAGGAACATGTCATTAATAAAACCATAAGGAAGAAAAAAACAGATGAATGGTACTGCATTTCTTGATAGTCTTAGTTGAGACCATCTGTTGATAAGACGACCCAGGTAGAAGTGGACCCGCACAATTCAAAACTGTTGTTCAAGCGCCAGCTGCACATTCAGTCACTGCCTCTGAGGTGTGACTGCAAGAGGCTGCTCCTTGCAATGCTGGCGTTTCGGAGCAGCCCCTCCGGCTGACTGGAAGGCTCTACCAGCACCTGCACTAGCAGCGGAAGGTTCTGCATCTCTCCAATTACTCCCCAGCCATGTTTCCACGTGGAACTCTGAGGTGCTGGTCTCTCAGCAGTCTCATGAGTAGCTGCTCCTGCTCCCCTCAACACCCCAGACCCAAGTTCATGCCCATCTGGCTCCTACTTGAGCCTCAGTCTCACTCTACACTCTGATCTTGATTTGCCCCAGGCGCCCTTGCCAGCATGCCTAAGCAAGGATGAGACCATGACTTTCTAAGGGTGACCCTACACCACCAGCTCGGGCTTCTGGAGAGTGCTTCAGAAAGCACGTTTCCAGGCTCTGCCAGAGAGCTCAGTGAGCTGTTCAGCAGCTGGGCTGGAAATCTGCATGTTTAACAACCTCCACTCCCCCCACCCAAGGGGTTTTGAAGCTCCCTAAAGTTTGAGGCCCACAGTTGAGTCTTTCTATCAATTAGGATATGTTGAACACAAGACAGAGGTGGCCAAACACAAACCAGGCAGTGTCATGCTGAGCTCTGTCCCTTAGAGGCTGCAGAAGTGGCACTGTGCAAATGCTTGGCATTTATTTGGGCCCAGGCAGGTGTTCTCCAGTGGGGTGCAAGGAAATGAGGAGCAGCAGAGGAAGGGATAGGAGACTGGTGATATTTTTTGGCCAGCCCATTTGGAAGTCCTGGATGGGTGAAGGCCCTAACAAAAACATTCTCAAGCAGAAGTTCCAAATAAAATGCCTCCAGAACCTGATTTTAAAAAGCATTTCTGAATTGGGCCTATTTCCTCCTGGGAGGCAGTGTCCCCTTTGTTCCCTGCTGATGGCCCCAGGATAGAGAGACAAGCAGGCCTGACAAAGTGGAGAGAGCAGGGTGGAGGCCCAGGTGGGCCACCTGCCCCAGAGGCATGTGGGGGTGAAAGCCTTTTGGTGCTACCAAAGGTCACCTTCAAAGAGGCTTAGGAGGAAGCCAGCCTCTGAGAGAAAAGAGGCTTAGGAGGAAGCCAGCCTCTGAGAGAACCTGAGGCCCCAGACTCATTAATGAAAGACATTACAAACAGGCCACCGTGTCTAGAAGATGAGATTAAGCAGTCAGTTTGGGGTTTGAGAAAATTAAAAAAAAAAAAAAGATCCTTTATAAAATTGAAAAATGATCTTTCTTCTCCCTACTTCAGCAACAACTCCAAAACGACTGAACACGGAGTACTTTAAACTTGGCAATGCAGTAAGACCTCCACATGAAAATAATTTCCCAGATCATTTGAAGGGAAAATAATGCTATTTTTGTGCTATTTTTTGGTGACCACCTAGAACATCTGGGCATGCTCAGTAGAAGTGATGCGAATGAAGGATCTGACTCGTAGATGGAAAAGTAGGGCGACGGGGGGAGCCTTTGGGTGCATGGAAGCATGACTTCCTCTCCTAGAATGTCTGAGTCGGTAGAGACCAGGACAAGCCACTCCATGTTTCTGGGTCTGGGTTTTCTCGTCCAAGACAAGTTCAGGGAGAAATCTGCAGGGTCAGCAGAGTGGCTGACCTGTGACCCTGAGAACGCGGGGGCAGATACACAGCCCTTGTTCGTGCATGCCTGTGTCCTCTCCACAGTCCAGCCCAGACAAGCACTGGTGTCTGCGGCAAACACAGACATTCCCCATGGCCTCTTTAGTGGGGCTACCGCAGAGGAAGGATTTAGAGCAGTTCTGGGTCTTTTTCTTTGGATTAATAAAATTAGGACATTACTCACAACTGCTCCTGTGATTTGTATTTATAACGTGTCATACACATTTGTTAGTCATATGTTTATATTGTGTCATACATCACATATACAAGCAACAAATACCTGTCATTTGTATTTATATAATGTCATATAAGTTTATATAGTCATATATAACATATATGTCATATATTCCTACATACATCCGATACTATAAACATGGATATCTGTATATGTGTTACAGATATGTACTATATTATAGGTATATGGAGGTAAATACCTATTATAGTATAGCTACTTGCATGTGTATATATACAAGAAAATTTATACAAATACACATATGTATGTGTATATATTTGCATGCATATATGACACTAGATAAATGCAAACCACAGAAAACATGTATATGTGTAAATATGTACACATACACACATACATGTCAAAAGTGGCCAAAAGCTTAATCTCATTCTCTGGACAGTGTTTGGGATATCTTTCATTAAGTCATTGGTTAAGTAACCTAAGACTTCCCAATGAGGCATGGCAATAAGCATTTGACTCCTGTTGTGAGTTGAATTGTGTCACCCAAAGGGTATATTAAAATAACCTGTGAAAATGACCTTATTTGAAAATAGGGTCTTTGTTGATGTAACTAAGAGGTATGCTAAGATGAGGCCGTGCCAAAGTAGGGTGGGCCCTTACTCCATCCAATATGACGGATGAGATACAGAGACAGCTGTACACGGGAGACGGCACAGACACACAGGGAGGACCCCACATGGAGGTGAGGCAGAGACTGGGGTGATGCACCCATAGGCCAAAGAACAAGGAGGAATGTCAGCAACCACCAGACACTAAGAGGAGACAAGAAGGCTCCTTCCCTAGAACCTTTAGGGGCGATGGCTCTGGTGACACCTTGATTTCAGATCTAGCCTCCACAACTCGGAGGTTTTGAGACATAGTGGTACTTGATGATGGCAGCTAACCAACTGCTAAGGAAACAAAGATGACTCCAGTGTGGAAGTGGAGGGGAAACAAAAAGCCTTTGTGTCAATGAGTCTTTTGCATCTGTCGAACCCCTAATCCTTGGCCTGTCTCCCTCTTTCTCTTAGAGCAAAGGGCAGGGTGGAGCAATTTAACTTCCAACTAACACCCACACTTGAAGGGTTATGAAGGTCCAATACCCCTGCTCCTCTGCTGTGCTGGTGAAGGCCACAGTGCCAACCCCCTTAGCCAAGCTTGACCATCTGGAAATGGGAAGCTGAGAGACTCCTACACTTCACAGCTTTTCTCTCCTTGCCCCCCTCCCTCTGGGCACCAGGACAAGCAGCTTTGAGCTCTCAAAGGGTGGTGGAAATTTATGGTCAGTGTGCCTCTAGATCAGAGGTCCTGCTGGTAGAGAGTTTCCTTTTTTGCTTTAATGGTACAAGGAATTTTCCCCTCCTCCCCCCAAACACCCAACATCTTTTAAAAATTTGCACCTTTTTTTCAGGCTGGTTTCCTATGGTGAAGGAGAGGCGAGGAAATGCCCAATAAATCATCTGTCTGTCCTCACTCAATTGAGAGGCAGGAAATGCAGAGACGGGTTTCCTTACCTTTTCCACTTTGCATATAATAAGAGTTATCAGGACCCTTTGAAGGGCAGGCCACTCTGACAGCAATGTTAATTCTTCAAGGCCAGTGGGGTTGTTTTGAGGTGCCAGACCCAAAGGAAGCAGGCCGGGTAGGCTGGTGGTTGCCTCTGCTACCAGCCCCTTGGATGGGCAACCTCTCTGGGGCTTGCCCTGGGAATCTACCCCATCAGCAATGATTTACAGGGCTCCACGTGCACAGCCCAGGAGTAGGGCTGTGCAGGAACACTTGTCTTTGAGGCATCTACCAGCTAGAAGGTGCAACCACCAAGTCAAGCGCAGCAAGGTAATCACCCCAGATGTCAGAGTTTATGGAAAATGTTCAAGGAGAGGATGGAGGGGGTGTAGGGGGAGGGACAGCAGGTGCTTCCTAGTGTCCAGCAAAGGCACCTTGGAAGGGGTAAGGAAGACTCTGGATGGAGGCATAAAGACTAGGTAAAGTTTGGGAGCACAGGAGGGAGAAGAAGGCACTACTAAAAGTGCCAGGGATTGTGGGGAAAGCATGAAGTGGGAAAGAGCGCAGTAGTGAGGCCTGTGCCATTTCAGGGGAAGGAGAGAAACCAGGGTTTGTGGGAAAGGCTTGGTGGGGTGGGAGGAAATAAGCCAGGAAAGGTAAGTAGCATCCTTCTGGGGATGTGGCGAGAGCTTGGCTAAGGACTGTGGACAGAGGAGAGCAGCGCGCTGAAACTGTTTGGACCATGGCGGAGGCTGGCCCCCTCAATGACGCACCTCCACTTCCACCCAGAGAAACCCAGGCAGCTCCAAGTGCTTCCGCCTAGAGTTCTTCCCTCATAGAATTTCTGGGGAGGCCATGCAGGGGTTTCCTAGAGTGCATTTCATGGCAAACCTTACCCAACCTCCTGGGACATGTTGTCCTCTAGTTTCACATACTAAAATTACCCTTCAACCTCTCCCTACTCTTTCTAGCACATCCACTTTTCAGAGGGCCTCACCACTGTCTCCCCCACCCCCAACCTCCCCAGCCTTGTCACTGTGGTGGGCTCTCCCTTTGCCCCTGCACTTCTGACCTTCCCTATCTACCCACAAATCCAGCACTTGCCATTCCAGACAGGTGAGCCTCTCCTTCGGGAATTACAGCATCTGCTCTGCCTGCTTTTCTCCTTGTGACCAGCCCACCGGGGCTGCAATCTCCCTCGGCCCCTGGCTTTTAGGGAGAAGCTGCAGGGAGGGCAGGGGGCTCTGCAGAGAGAGAGGGCATGTGGTGGCGGGTCCAGCTAGAAGGGCGGCTAGGAGTCTGCCAGTTCCGAGGACAGGCCTGAGCATGGCCCATGGAAGGAAATCCCAAAGGGGGCTGGGAAAGTTAAACAGACATCGGGTTTGCCCAAAGGTGGCCTTGAGTGTGGACGGCCTTTCACGTGGAGGTCTGTCTACTCACCTAACTCCGGGAACCGCAGGCTGTGTCTGTTCCGTTCACACCATAGCTCCAGGTCTCAGCACAGAGCCAGACATGAAGTGGACATTCCATATAAATCTGCTAAAGGAATATTGGGGTGATGAGTGTAAAAATGGTAAATTCAGCCATGCTTCAATCCAAGACAAGGGGTGCAGGACATGCTGCCCTGGATGATGGCACATTGCACACTTTAGTCTGAAGGGTTTTGAGAAAATGTCAGAAGCAGGATGGTTGCCCTAACCCTACACCCCCCATAACTAATCTTTGCTGAAATCGATCATAAAACCCTCTTGTGAGAGGTGCCCTCCCTATCTATACCCAAAGGAATGGGGTAGCCCCATCTCCAAAGACAAAGGGCACCACGAAGAGTCTGAAGGAGCAAGCTTTGCCAGGTCCCCGAGTTCACTGCACTCACCTCATACTCCTTAGTCATACTCCACCAGACTATCCGCGCTCCATCCAACCTGGCACAAAACACTCAGGCCAAACTGTTTGTTTGCATCTTTATACCCTTGTGAAGGCACCCATGTCATGTAAAATGTACATTAAATAAATTGGTATGATTTTCTCCTGTTAATCTGTCTTTGTCACTTTCAATTTCAGATCCAGCCAAGGATCCTAAGAGGTTGGAGGAAAACCCCTTTTCCTCCCCTACACAGGCCAGGGAGCAGACAGCCCGAATAGCCATTTTAATTGGCCAAGATAATTTCTTTATTCTGTTTGCACCCCTGCACAGCTGTCCCCAGAGGCAGGAACCCCAGCTGGTGGGAGAAAGGAAACTGCACTCCACCTGGATCCCTGCCTTTATCTCCCACGTCTCCCGTCACTACCTCCCCTCCCCTTGCTCCTGGCAGACGGCCTGGCTTCAGACACAAGTTCAGCCACGCAGACCTCTCCCCTGCCTGGACATTCCTCACCAGACCTCAGTCTACCTTTTACTCCACCCATCTTTGCAGGCCCAAAGCTAACACCTTCTCCCAGTGGGGAAGGAGACTTGCCTTGGCGCTGGCTGCCATACCACACTTTCTATAGAAACAATCAGGGTGACCCCAAAATGATGCATGACTAAGGAAGTGGACTGCTCCACCATTCATAATAGCGAAAGCTGGGGAACAACTCTATGCCCAACTAAAGGGGACTGGCTCAACCGAGGAGGGGCACGGCCACTGGATGGCACGGACAACTCTGCAAGTGGTATGATCCCAATTTTTGCTGAAAGCCAACAGATCGGTAACAATAAATAGGAATCCCTGCCTTGGGGAGATGTACAAAACATCAACAGTCATTGTCTTCAGGAGATAAGATGATGAGTGATCTTTACTTACCCTTAGTACTTTACGATATTCTGACAGTCCTACTGCATGATTTCTAATGCACATAGAATTTTTGTAATTAAAACAAAAAACCAAGAATGTTATTAGCATTTCCCTGTAGGAAGTTTCACGTGACTCAGTTCTTGTTATCCCTTTAAAGGCAGCTTTTCCTGGGTGGCGTCTGGTAGACAGCTGTGCGGTAACTCTTGTTACATGTAAGGACGAGAAGCAAGGAAAGCCATAACCAATTAACATTACAGTGGGAACTGAAGCGTGCAGAATGCAAATGCCTCAACAGGGACATGTTATTACTAATTTTTTTCCATCATGGGACAGGTGTTTAGGGGAATGTGCTAAATTTGCTCCAGATAATTTATTTGTTTAAAATGCTATGATTACTTCATTTTCCTGCCTCCATTTTCATGGGAAATTAAAGATGCAGAACCTTTCAGTTATAGATATTTTGTCCTAAGTTCATTTAATCTTTTTACCTGAGGGCCTACTGTGTGCCAGTACATATGGGTTATCTGCCAGTGGTTCTCAACAGGGTGGCACCCCTCACCAAGGTCTTTGAAAATATTTGGGGGTGTTTTGATGGTTGAAATGACTGAAGGAAAGGTGTATTGATTCAGTTGGGGGAGGCTAACCTTGCTAAACACTCTACAGTATGGGGACAGTCCTATGAAGCCAGGAATTGACCTGTGCTCAGGGCAAAACACAGCAAGACAGTTGAGTGCAGAAGGGGTCTAGGAGGGGTGAGAGAAGAGGTGGGGGGTGGTTGCTTCTTGGGAGCAGTGTAGCATGGCCCTGAAAGATCCAAGGTGACTGGATCTCCCAGGTTTTCCAGTGAAACCATAAATGTAGATGATGATGTAAAATTTCCTGATTTTGAAAACAGAGCGTGGGCCAAACAAAACACATCTGTGGGCCAGATTTGGCCCTCAGGTTGCCAATTCGCAATCCTGTCTTAGGGAAAGACACAGTCCCCGCCTTCATGAGAGGGGTACAACAGAGCCCTTGGGAATTCAAGTCCAAATTCTAGAGTAGACACACCTAGGTTCAAATCACAGCTCTGTCATCTGCTACCTAAATCTCAGGAGAGGGAAAATCCTTTAAACCTCACTTTCTTAGTCCATAAAATGGAGCTAATGGTGATACTCATGTGCTGGTTACAAGATGAGCCCAGGCAGGAGATGTCCCCAGTGGCTGGCACATGGGGAATGCTTATAAAGCTCTCCTTATCATGAGGGGTGTCATATCAAGAAGCACTTAGTAGTGTCACTGTGCTAGGTGCTGAGGACTTGTAAATAAATGTGAGAGAAAGCCCGGGACCTGGAGTTGTTTTGATTTTGGAAAGAGAGAAACCCTGAACATAAATATTGTGAGCCAGTCAGGTCTAAGGATGTGACCGACATGAGAGTCACAGGGACCACAAGTGGCCCTTTTGTGAAGGGGGTGGCGGCGAGGGGCGGGGAGTCTAGGCAGACAGAGACGCAGGGGGAAGACAGCCTGCACAAAGGCGAGAGGACAGACTATAAAATAGATGATTGGATCCAGAAGATGTGGTACATATACACAATGGAATACTATTCAGCATGGAAAGAAGATAAACACATGCAATTTGCAGCGACATGGATGGAATTAGAGGGAATCATACTCAGTGAAATAAGCCAGAAAGAAAAAGAAAAATATCGAATGGTTTCACTTATAACAGGACTATAGGGAGGCCGGGTGG
>PVIJ01011945.1:0-52376 GCA_004024925.1 Scalopus aquaticus
GTTGCGCCATCAGGGAGGCCCTGAAAATGTTTTTGATGGTGATGATTTTTTCTTTACATATCTTGGAAACTAGTTAAGTGTCCTGGGGCAGAGGGTGGGATCAGGAAACTGTGGTCCCTCCACACAGCGGAATACATATTCAGTCATAAGGAAAGATGAAATGCTGCCACTTGCAGCAAAATGGAAGGAGTTTGAGGCAATGATGTGCAGCAAAGCAAGTCGAATAACAAAGATATGTGCCAAGTGTTTAGACAGTAGATGAGCTGGCAAAGCAAAATACTTACAAACATTATCTAGTGCTAATAAAGGGAGAGCAGTTTCTGAGGCTAAGAAAGAGCTAGGAGGGAGAAAGAGCACAAGTGGGGGGGGGTCTCTGGGATGGTAATGGGAAAAAAAAGCCTTGGGTAGACATTAGGTGACAGTCTTGTAATCACTGAAACTCAAGATTCCCTATTTCGTATCAGTCTCCCAAAGCAAGTCTCTCCTACACACACGTGCACGCAGGACACACACGCTTTCCCGAAGGCCGCGTCCCCACCTCATGTTTCATCTGGAAGTTCTGCACCAGGTTGAGGTCCGTGAACATTCGGATGGTGCACAGGGCCGTCTCCAGGTCAGAGAGTTCAAAGTCGCTGAAGCTGAAGTCAGTGATTTTCAGGGTCTGGGCAGACGGTACCACAGCAGCCTTAGGTGCAAGAGAAGAGAAGAAATCGGCGGGGGAAAAAGAGAGTCCATCACAGCAGCATGCAACAGCACTAAGGCTCCAGCACTGGCCCCTCTGTACCTCCAGGTCTTGTTCTAGCCACAGATATTTACTGAGCCATCATCCCAGTGTCATGGGCTGGGGGTCAAGTGCTGAGCAGAATCATGATAGTATTGCAAGCAGTTGGCGTTCGAGTCTCAGGACAACCTTAGGAAGTGGAATCCTAGCACTGGTTTCCAGGGACAAGAACGTAAGCACCACGAAGTTCCCCCCGCCTGCCCCACGGAGCCCCGCTGGTCAGGGCACAGACCACCTTCCAATCCAGGGGCTGTCTTGTTCCGACTGCAGTGGGCCCACCCTCGGGACCAGCAGAACGAGCCTGAGCCCAAGGATCACCTGGGCATCTAGCCAACTACCTGGCGGTGCCTACTCTGTAGATCTGGGATTGAGTCTGGGGAACCCTGTTTCGGTTTTTAGAGAACCTAAGTTTTTTACGTAACATGCTTGATGATGATTTTATAATCAATTGTAAAACAACTGCAATTTCTCAGCTACACCCTAATCTCTTTCAGCCGTTCTGCTCTGCCTTCTGCTTCTCCTGTAAAGCACCTACTCTCTGCAACTGATGGCTCCTTTAGGGCACCATTTCCACCCAGTGAAGGGCCACAGTCCTCCAGCGCTGCCCCACCCATGGAATACTGGTTAATTACAGGAAGTTCACTGTCATGGGATTTTCCCCTTTGTCCTGTCTCCAGGCCACACTGGCATCTAAGGTGCGGCTGGATGTTACAGACCTTTGCACCCGCTGTGATTGCTGACAGATGGTTCTGGCGTTTGTTAACATGAGTGCTTACAAATGGATGGAGGGGCGATCCTTGTGCCCTTTATGCTGGCCACTCTCCCATTATCGGGTCCATAAGCCCTGATTTGAAGGTCCCAAAACCTCCCATGAGGGTGAAGCCCATTAACCCAAAGTGTCAAGTGCATACCAGCTGGTTTGGTTACTGAGTATTTTTTTTAAAAGATTTATTTATTTATGCATACAAGCTGGGGTACAGGCCAGAGGTGTGGGGCAGCAAGAGGGTTCACCAGAGACAAAGTGGGGAGCAGAACAGGCAGATCGACTGAAATACACTGAAATACGGAACTCCCACTGACTACTGAAATACACTGAGTGGGGAGCAGCGGGCGAGCAGGAGAGGTCTGCTGCGCCATGTGGGAATCTCCCCGCCGGGCGTTGAACTCCAGCTGCAGCTGCCGACAGCTCCACAGCGCAGCGCTTAACCCGTTGCGCCACCAGGGAGGCCCAACGGAATTGTTTTTTAAAGTCACCAAATTTGTTACCCTGTTTAAAAACTGGGTATTTAGCAAATGGGGGAAAATGGCATTTCTGATTTTCCAGTAAAGTCAGACCGCACTGAGCCCCAGGCCCAGGAAGCAGCTCTGGCTGAGGTCACGGTGTCGGCACCTCAGACTGAACAGAGCTGTGTGCAGGGGGCTGACACCATGACATCGCCGGATGGGAAGAGGCCTGAACTTCAGGCTGCCAGAAAGAGAAAAGCAGCACAACCTGAACCAGGTTCCTTCTCCTGCCTCTTCGCTCCCCGACTCCCTCCAAACCCTTACTGAGGAGCACCTGGTGGCTTTACCGCCACCATGGATGAAGTATGAAGGTCAAAATAACACAACCTTAAAGAGTGATCTATGCTCTTCCCACAAATCTGGGGGCATCTGCTCATTCTCCGGCTCATGTTAACCTCCATACCCTTCTTGGGTGTCCCAGACACGTTTACACTTTGAATGAACGTCTCTGTCTTCATACTCCAAACTAAGACTCTTTTCCCAAGACTGAAATTCCCAAGAACATATACATCCTGTGAAGTCCATTCCACAGCCTGCTGCGTGGGCTGAGGGGAGAGGAGAGGTTACAAGTTCACACAGAAGGCTTCACCGTGTCTGCAACAGCCTCCAACATCAGAGTTACCAGGAGGAGCCGCCTTTTTACCCCAAGGCAGATCACAGCTGCCTCCCTCACACACCTGCCTGCACTGGAGAACAGATGTTTTTCCCTCAGGACCTCATTCTTGCAACAGGAAGTTTTCCTTCCTTCCTTCCCTTCCTTCCCTCCTTTCCTCCCTCCCTCCCTCCTTCCTTCCTTCCTTCCACAAAGGCTCTAGGAGAGGCTGCAGGAGGAAGACAGCATAGGCGGAGAGTCCCCAGTTCTCCTGAGATCACCTCCTCTTCTGCATGTTCAGCCGTGCCCCCCAACTCAGCCCTCCCCAGCTGGCACAGTGGGGACGGCGCTTCCCTTCCGAGCCCCATGGGGAGTGACGGAAGGTTGGAACTCCCACTGACTACGAACACATCTTGAGAAAGTCAGAGGCCACATGGAACTCGCTGGGTGCTGTGCCACTGGCCCTCGCTAGAGACTCAGCCCTGAGTGGTTTGCTGACCACAACAGCAAGCAGGGACAAAGGTGATTTAAATAAAACACATTGCCTATGATTCTGACCATTTTGTAAGAAAACATTCAGTCTTTTTACTAACAGCGTGTAATAAAGTATGTGGCAATTTTGAGATAAGGCTTGTCTATACTACACAATTCAGGAGATTCATAGCTTCTCCTTTTAGTTGATGGTTTGATTTCTTAGACTTTATAAAGGGGGATTTCTGACCCTGTTCTTCAGGGGATAATGTAGCATTAATGTAACATTGCCCTGTGGTGCTGAAGACTAACAGACAACACATTTAAACGATTCTATAAAACAGTATGGTATAGACAGGTGAAGATGTATTATGGCTGAATAATCCAACTCAAAACCATTAGAACTAGGGTACCACCAAACACCACAGAAACCGATGACTCTGCCACGGAAGAGTGCGATGCCCATGAATTTTGAACCAACACTCTTGAGATATTTTAGTGTTTAATTTGAATATATTTAAATGCTGCTAGAGTCAAGCATTTCAGTTTGTGTCAAATTAACCAGATATGAAATGCAAAAAACAAAGCAAAACAAAAACACCACCACACAAAGCTCATTGGGTTAAAATTCAATATGGCAAATGGTTCAGTAATATAATCTCATTTTCTTTTTATTTCTCTGCCACTCATATCTATAAGAGGTGAGCACCTATATTCCTAAATCTTATACAGTGTAGAGGAGCAATGTTATCTCAATAAAATATAATAAAATTCCACTTGAGTGGACAACTGAAAATACTATCAAACGAATGAGTTGGGTAACCTCTGGTGGTTCTTTAAAGGAAATTCTTCATTTAAGACACCTTTTAATCACACTTTTTCTAATGCCTGAAACCCCTTTTCACCATTCTTATAAAAAAAAAAATCTTTGGGAGTGCAGTTCACTAAGAGTGGATCTGGATATAGTTTAGGGAGCAGTACTGGGTTGGGTTAAGGAAGCCATCCATATTCAGAGTTCTAAAAACATTTTAGTTTTTCAGCACTTATCCTACCTGATAAGGCAGCAACTATTAAGCCGATCCCCAGCTCACAAAGTCCTAGGTTAGCTACCATACTTTCATTTCAGCATTAGATAATGGTCATAAAAAGTTAAAAGCAAGATGAAGCACATGGTGAGAAGGAACATTTGCCAATAGGGGTTCTTGTCCCCATGATCGACTGACTTCCATTTCCCTAACAACATGTTCAACTTCTGCCCATTTTCTCATCTGTAAAGCAAAGAGTTTGGTTCAGTTATTTCCAGCTTCATAATCATAAAAAAAGAAAAAGAAAAATCTTGGGGAATGAATTGAAGGAGTCTGAGTTTTGTTATTTCATCCCAGGTGATAGGCTTTCTACAAGTCTGGATATTCTAGAAGCCACTGAATAATGTATTCGATTATCTATTGGATGGCTGGAAAAGTCATGACGCATTTCTGCACAGAAAACAGAAAAAATACGTCATGATTTTTCCGACCATTCAATAACAAAGCATGTAGACCAGATTCTTCTGCAGCAATCACTAAGTGGTAGCTATGATGATGATGAAGAAGATGGACTACTCAAGAGCGACTAGACTACTGGAGATGACACAAATAACAGTGAGACTTTTCTAAGTGCAAAAATACAAGTATGTTGCAGTTGGTACAGTGGTGAGTAACAGCACGATGACAGGGCATGTAGGGACACGTTTGACTCTATGTGGTCACTGGCAATGGCTAATCTCATGCCTCAATTTAACTGGCGAGGGGGTGCCCAAATTACACTGATCTCTGGGTGTATCCTTGATGGTGTTTCTGCATGAGATTAGCATTGGAATCAGCGGACTCAATGAAGCAGACTACACTCCCCAATGGTGGTGGAGATCCCTCGTCTACTGAGGGCCAGAAGAGAACAAACTGGTGGATGGAGAAGAATCTGCCTCTTTCTGCTTCCTGCCCGCCTCTTGAGTTGAGAAATCTCATCGCATTTTGCCAGCTGCTCTGTTACCAGGGCAGAGATGAACTGAGTTACACGTCAGCTCTCTAGGGTCCTCAACTTCATAGTCACTGAAGCCAACTGCTCAGAATTAATAGTCTTTGGATGGATGAACACATAGATACACAGAGATAGATGACAGAGAGACAGGTAGACAGACAGACTATCAGGTATCAATTCATCTGACTGCTGCTTCTCTAGAGAACCCTGACTGGACCAGTCAACTGTTTTTCTGAAGTCAAAGACTCCTGAACTTTATCAATGCCTAACTGATAAAGACAGACAACAGCCCTTCTTTTGTTCCACTGTATCTCATTATTAAGACCATTCACGCAGCTAACAGGACACACCGGTTCATTTTTATGTAAGTGTGGAAGGTGTCTTTTTGTTCATTCATTTATAAATCACACATTTATAAAGTGCACAGTCTCCTCGGAGCCCATAAAACCTGTGCTCACAGAAGATAATACACTTGGATAAGGTAAATATGATGATCATTTAAAAATTATTGAGCTTCTTATTTTTGGTAAGCTGCCTCATGAAAAAGGTCTATATTTAGCTGGTGGCAAAGTCTACAGTAACCTCAGGAGAAAATAAAGACGTACAGCTCCATGAACAGACAATTTGCTCAACTGTATCATCTTTATGAAAATAAAGGTCACACAGCCATCAAAGGCATTCTGCCTGCTTCAGTTCTCAAGTATCAGATCTCAAGAGCCCAACACCAAGTACAGAAAGAACTCCTCATAAGCCAGCTGTGCAGAAAAGGCTCCTTACTCAGAAAGCTATTTATTCACGTAAGACTGAAAAGAACGGCAGCCACTGAACCTGGTCTTCCACAGAATGTCAAATTCTTCCCATCAGCCTTAGCATTTTATAAAGGCATTTTGTTGCATGAGTCCTGGATGTTTATTTAATTCAAGCCACAAATGTGAGGAGGAGAAAATTCCCCCAGTGTTCCATTCTTTCAGGAAACCATTTTCAAAGGTAAAATGTGTCTGATGAGTTGACCGGCAGTTACGGTCAGGTGCTTGGCGTTCTCCTCTCAGTGCTGACCACCGCTCACCTACGGGGCTCTCGTGGAGAGCAGCCTGGGTCCAGGTCTTTGAATAAAGCTCATTTTGGCCATCACATTAAACTGAACAGCAGGCTGCTATCTCCCTTCCCCGCTGTTAGCATAGAAAAATACATTGTTAAAGAGAAAAACCCATGTAGTGTACCAGGCCCTTAGAACCCATTTTTCCCTAAGACAGAAGTGAATGCAAATATAGATGAGAAAGAAATCTGCTTATACAAAGGGAGGTAAATATTTAATTCAGTATGTGGGACCAAATCTTATCAAGAATTAAGTGAATAGGCACAGCAGGACTGAACTCGAATAATTTCTTCAATTGCTAACTAAACATGTGTTATGAGTTTTCCTTCGAATATTATGTAAGTGGGTTCCTTTCCACATCAACAGGGAAGAAGCACAGACTATTAAAAAAAAGTATCGTAATAAGTATACAGTTTTTCACAATCACATAAAGAAGGCATATAATAATGTCCAGATTTATAAAATACATATATGCCTGTAAGTAAAACTTAAGAGTAAATTTATATCAACAGGGACTCAAATACACAGATCTAGTTAACACTTAGTTAGCAGAGAAGCTGCAGGATGGTAGCACCATCATTTGGAGCCACAGTCACTAGCAGTGACCCTCTAGTAAAATCAAAGCAAACAAGAGGATGGGTTGATACATGCAAGCAGAAAAATAAAAAGAATCTATAAAGTCTTGCCAATGTGAAAAAGATACACCCCAGTTAATGTTACAAATGTCGATAAAAATGAGTGCTGTCAACTGATGGTGTAAGGAAGTCCAAAGAACCACACTGAGTTTTACTAACACTGTTGGAGGAAGAGTGGGTCTCACTGCATGTGAGAGACAGTAGCCAATGAGATCAGCCTGATGACCTTGAGGGTAAACTCTTCTTTGTTATCGTCTGCTCCTAAATTTCCATTTATAATTCTGCTCTCCGAAGTGAGGGTCTGTTTTGATCCTCTAGATAAGGAACTAGCTCTCTACCCCTGACTTAGGCATCCAAGATGGGGGAGGTACCTGGCTCCAACCTTAACCACTATTAACTGCAGCAAATGCCTGCTCAAGACGGTTCCTGTATGTGACTGGCTGGCTCTGAAAAGTTAAAGCCACGGTAAGGACAAGTCTGCCCTAGGAAATGCTACCTAAGTGGCGGGCTCCTCCCTCTGTCTCTGTTGCCATGCAGAAGACCCTTGTGGATTACAACAGGATTTCCCTCTGCTGTCCAATACATCACCTGTGACTGAAGAAAAGCACCTGTGACCGCTGTAAAGCAGAAGCTATCAAGGCTGAATTGAATCAGCCCTGACTCCATGACAACAGTGAGAGGCTTGTTTGTAAAACATGAAACTAATATGTATTTATTTACTGCTCTCTAAAGAAGAGAGGAAGCAGGAAAGGTGATCAATCAAAGATTCACTTTACTGTAACAAACGAACACTTACATCCTGTATCTGAAGTTCATAATGTTTAAATAACCAAAACCCAGTCCGCTGGAATCCTTTCACCATTGCCACAACTACTTGCGATGACTATGGAGCAATAAAAGGTACATAAATATTTAGTTAAGACCCTATATCTGGGTTTCCCTGGTGGCGCAGCGGTTAAGCACTGCGCTGTGGAGCTGTCGGCAGTAGCGATGCGAGTTCGATACCCAGCTGGGGAGAGTCCCACATGGCACGGCAGACCTCTCCTGCCTCGCCCGCTGCTCCCCTCAGCAGTGTATTTCTGATCTGCCTGTTCTGCTCCCCGCTCTGTCTCTGGTGAACCCTCTCGCCGCCCCACACCTCTGGCCTGTACCCCCAGCTTGTATGTATAAATAAGTAAATCTTTAAAAAAAAAAAAGACCCTATATCTGATAAGCCCAATTTTACATCAAGGAGGAAAATAAGAATGTGAGAAAATTCACAACAAAGGAGCCACTGGGCAAAGAGAAGCCTTTTAACAAATGATGGGGGGAAGTGGATGGTGGCCCTCGAAACGGACCCCAGGTCTAGTAAGACCTACAGTAACACAGAGAAGAAAACACTGGCACAATGTTTCATGACACCAAGAACGAAGGTGTTCCCTTTGGTAAGGGAAATGAAAGCAAAACCAAACAAGTGGGATTACCTCAAATTAAAAAAAAAAAAATCTTATAGTAAAAGAAAATATAAGTAGGCTAAAAAGATCCTATGGAATGGAAGGAAATGTACACAAGTCGCACAACTAACAAGGAGTTACTAACCAAGACATACAGAAAACTAAACAATTTAACAATTAAAAAACCCAACACAGTAAACGGGCAGCAGAGCGGAACAGACAGGTCACCAAAGAGGATGTCCAGAAGGCTGGGAGACACATGGAGAAAGTGTTTATCACTGCTTTTCATAAGGGAGAGGCAGGCCAAAACCACAGTGAGACATCCCCTCACGCCCGGGAGACCCACACACATCAAAAAGACCCCAACAGCAAGTGCTGGAGAGGATGCAGAGAAAGAGGGATCTTAGTACACTATTGGTGGGAATGTAAAATGGCACAGCCACTGTGGAAAGCAATCTGGATTTACCTTAAAAAACAAAAAATGGAGAAACCTCCCTGATGGCACAGCACTTAAGCACTGTGCTGTGGAGCTGTCGGCAGCGGAGACCCGAGTTGGACGTTGGGAGATTCCCACATGGTGTGGCAGACCTCTCCTGCCTCGCCCACTGCTCCCCTCAGCAGTGTATTTCTGACCTGCCTGTTCTGCTCCCCACTCTGTCTCTGGTGAACCTTCTCGCTGTCCCACATCTCTGGCCTACACTCCAGCTTGCAAAAATAAATTTAAAAAATCTTAAAAAAAAAACACAAAAAACCAAATACTGGATATTTACATAGTTGATAATTTGACAAAGCAGAATACTTATGGCCACTAATCAAGGATGTGAGGCTCCTGAGGTTGAGAGAGAAGGGTAAGAATCTAAAAGAATGAAAGGTAAGGGCTAGTGCTGAGGATAAAATACAGAAATATGAGAATAAAAGGATGGGACAAAAAACTCATATAAAATATGGAAGGGGAAGGAATTTTGAACTCTATTCAAGTATATGACTTCGGTACAACTAGAGAACTTTTCTGGACAGAGGCATAAACATTTAGTATAAGTAAGGACATTATTTAAAGCTCTTAAGAACTAATTTTTAAAAATAAAAGTGAAAAGATTTGACAGCTTGTCAAGTTATTTTTAGGTTTAAATTGAGATAAACAATCAGACAAATGACAAAACGCAATTTTGGTAATTGCTGGATTATGCAGACACCTGTGTAGCTGGGGCTGTGAAGGAATTTGTATTAGGTCGATAGAAAGCCAGAACTGAAATCAGTTGCTGAATTTCAACCAATTTACATAAATCACTTGACCTACAAGCTAAGTAACCCTAATGTCTCAATGCAGCTGCCAGAAACCGCTTTTCCAAACAGAACAACAGATGGTTTTGAACAATACTGCAAGATAGCAATTTTCAGTTATTCCAAAGTGATTTTCCCTTGCTAAAATTATAAACATAATTGAGAAAATAATTTTCAGATTTTTCTGAAAGACTATACGCTATTTTCAAAGTGAAAAACAAAGCTTAATACCCTGGTGTGTTTTTCATTTAGCATTGTCTGTAGAAATTACTATTTGCTCATTTTTATTTATCTAAAACAACACATGGCAAAGTATATGACCTTGTCCTGGTTTTAGAAGTAACAATAATCCCACAGTGCCTTCGAGAACTTCAAAATCTATCTTTCCACGTGAGAATTTCCAATTCATAGTATGCATGCAGTTCAAAACTATATCCTCCTAGGAGGAATAGACAAATGGGTCCATTAAGGCTGAGGATACTTGATGTCTGGGTAATTAATTCAAATACTGCTCATTCCTTTAAATGCCACTGCAAACACAGAAAACAAACACAGCCAATTCTGTATGAGGCTATACGAGACTTAGCCTTTCAGGTGAAATCATCTCAAGTGCCCTAAACTGTTCTTGGGAACGACTCTTGTCTCCTACTCAGGGATTCACTAACAATGTCTCCCAGTCCTCTCCCCCCTTCCCTTCGAGGTCATTCTCTGCCCCGCTGTGTGTGACGGCGCATGGGCTCTTGGTCCACACAGCGTGATTTAGTACTGGCTCCATCACTTACGTGAAGCCGATTTTGAATCAGACAGACTCTATCACATTCCCACTTGCCATGCTGATAACTCTGGGTGAGCAGCTGAGTGAGGGCTAACCGCAGGCAGACCCAACAACTCCCAGTTTTCTCCTGTCAGCAACTAGGAAAGAACAAAATGCCAACCATGCTCCTGGAAGTTAGAAAGAACCCCCCACATCACAACCTGTGTCTGGAGACTCTTCTCAATTGATTATAAAAAGACATAAGTGAATGGAAGGACAGATTCAAGGACTTTGAAACAAGTGCTCCAAACCCATATCAAGTACTTCCCTGAATGGCCCTTTTATTCCCCTCTGCCTGATGCTGGCAGAACATGTGGAATTATGCTGCGGTATGGACAGGGGTCACAAGCCCTACTCTGCAATAAATGTTTTCGACGTTATCCTAAAGCCTAATTATTTCTCTGTCAGCACTTATGGCCTGGGAGATGGTGAGCAGAACAATCTAAACTCTCTAGCATTCAAATACCATATTAGAAAACGCTGACAACACAGTTCTAAGGCTGCTGTGTATGAAGTACAGAGTGGAACACACACAAAGAACTCTAAACCTGCCAGGTATATGGATGGCCAGTGCTTAACTAGCGAAGCTGTTATTCTCCGTTTCCTTTTGTTTTGACCAAGCTGTGTCTCTCTTTAATGCCCAAGGTCATTTCAAGATCCAAAGTGCTTCAGTCTTGCACTGTGGGTCTCACACTCGCCCCTCTTTTGTCCAAGAACACACTGCCCCTGTAGCTTGTGAGTAATTCCAGATCACAATAACAGACCAGATCAGTCAATAAAAATCACAGGATTCACTTATCATCTACCCATGTTTTCTCTTCTACATGGAAAAGGTATGTAAAATGTTAACATTAATGTTTAAAAATTAATATTAATATTTAAAAATTATTAAACATTTTAAAAATTACTTGTTTAAAAATTATCACTACTGGGCCTCCCCGGTGGCGCAGCGGTTAAGCGCTGCGCTGTGGAGCTGTCGGCAGCAGTGACGCAAGTTCGACGCCCGGCCGGGGAGAATCCCACATGGTGGGGCAGACCTCTCCTGCCTCGCCTGCTGCTCCCCTCAGCAGTGTATTTCTGATCTGCCTGTTCTGCTACCCGCTCTGTCTCTGGTGAACCCTCTCGCCGCCCCACACCTCTGGCCTGTACCCCAGCTTGTATGTATAAATAAATAAAAAAAATCTTAAAAATTATCACTACTTAGGAGAACAGTATTTTCAAAAACTGACTGGACTCATTTCCTCCATTTCCTCTTACCTTCTGGAGTTCCACTCCTGAAGTGCTTTCTGAACAATCCCCCCATCACAGAAGCTTTTCCTTAGTCCTTCTATTTCCTACTCCCTGTAACACTGACGGGACAGCCTCCCTTCTTGACAGGGGTCCATGCTGCCTTCGGGGCCACTGACCAGGCCTCTGCCTGCCTTCCCCTCTGACAAGCACGTCTGAATCTTGACAGTATCTCCTCGTGTTCTCTCTCTCTAAAACCACACTCCCAGACTTCTGCTCTCCATCTCTCACCTCCTGCATGCTCCCAACTGTTCTGCTCCCATGATTTCAGCAGACAGTCCAAGAGTCCCACGATTTAACACCCAAATGCCCCCTGCTGTGACCCCCAGTCCCTCAGCCCCTGGCCACCTGACAGGTGACATCCACCTCTTTCCGCCTCAATCACAGAGTGTCCAAAGCCAGACCTGTCCCCTTCCCTTCTTAGTAGGTCCACTTCTGTTACCTAGGGGCCCCATCATTCTTTGAATTACTAAGGTCAAAACATTTTTTTTTATCTTTACTTAAAATTATGTTTGTATGGGGCCTCCCTGGTGGCTCAGCGGTTAAGCGCTGCGCTGTAGAGCTATTGGCTGCACTGTAGAGCTATCAGCAGTGGTGACACAAGTTCGACACCCGGCCGGGGAGATACCCACATGGTGCGGGAGACCTCTCCTGCCTCGCCCACTGCTCCTCTCAGCAGTATATTTCTGATCTGCCTGTTCTGCTCCCCACTCTGTCTCTAGTGAACCCTCTCGCCGCCCCACGCCTCTGGCCTGTACCCCAGCTTGTATGTATAAATAAATAAATCTTTAAAAAAAAAATGTTTGTGTGAAGTAATGTTGGCTTCAAACATCACTACAGGCTTCAGGAGTGTAGATTATGATTCTACATTTGCATGAACATCATGATTGTCACCAAAAGTCTATTGGCAACCTCACCACACACCTGATCCATTTTACCCCATTTGTCCACTCCTCTGTCCCCTCTCCCCTCTGCTAGCTGCCATTTGGTCATAACAGTGGAATCATCTTTATTCTCTCCCCCAACAGGTCATAACAGAAGCACGTGGATATGAGTGTGAGCTCTAGAGGTCACCTTACTCCCCACTTCCTGCCAGTGTGGTCCTGAGCAAGTCACGTGGCTTCTGTGTGGCCCTCCTAACAGTACTTTCATGAGAAAATGTATGCAAGGTCCCAGAGGACTTCGCATTTGGCAAGCTGCAATGACAATGACAAAGATTCTCTCCATACGTCCACAACTTCTTCATCACTCCCAGGACTTTTTCATGCACCAATTATTAACCTGATCTATGTTGTATCAAATTAACGCAAACCCAGAGGCTGACCTAGGTTGTATGTGTAGAGAGGTGCTTCAGAATTTCATTAGTTTCAACCATGGCAATTTATATCCAGACCTAGAACAATGA
This sequence comes from Scalopus aquaticus, assembly GCA_004024925.1. Taxonomy (NCBI): domain Eukaryota; kingdom Metazoa; phylum Chordata; class Mammalia; order Eulipotyphla; family Talpidae; genus Scalopus; species Scalopus aquaticus. The sequence goes on from PVIJ01011945.1 coordinate 13,096, forward strand.
CGTGCCTTCTCATAGCAGACTAAGAAAGGATGTAATAGGATTTCAGGAACTGACTTTATTTGAGCCCAATTTCAAGGGACATTCCATAAGCCATATGGTCTGAAGTCAAAACCACTCTGTTCTCAGTAACACAGAGTAGGTAACCAGTAGCACACTATAAATTCTCTTGTCATTAGGCTAACCAAACAGCCACACTGAAGTCACCTGTCCCCATTTCACCAAGAATTGAAACCTAAATTTAATTTTGAGCCAAGAGAGATGTCAAGATTGTGGTAATTACTGAAAACAATCAGAATGATGTAATGAGAAACAAAGTCAACACAGGTGTGATTAGGGATAGCCCTGCAAAGAAGTCGAGTTAACTCAATGTTTGTATGAGTGCATCTCAGTATTTGCCACCTTTGATTAAATGTCTAGAGAACCACTGACTGGAAACAGATACCCTGAGAAAAGTGTGTTTCTGTTATTAATCAGAGGCATGCAGTCATTTTACAAAGAAAGAGGAGAGTTACCGCCAAAGACTGGAGCTCTCTGGTCTCTTCCTCCGCAGCTGAAGCATGGTAGGACAGAACCTGCGGGAAGAAAAGAGGGAGGGTCAGAAGAGAGGGGACAGCAATCCCCACCAGCACCCCAAGCTTGAGTTCTGCTAAAACTTCTTGGACAGGGAAGCATGCACTCAGAATGTCAAATGTTGTTTGCTTTTTTCTTCAACAGAGACCAAATCCCCTATCTACACTCAACTGCTTGTTTTGGAAGAAAAAAGAAATTACACTATCTGTTCACAGAATGCTCTCATCACATTTTTTACCCTGACACTGTTGATATGACAAGCACATTCTTTACAAGCTATACCATGGACTCAAAACTGGTAGAAATTTTATTTTGAATTTTTTAAAAATACTTCATTTTGGTTGTGTACAAAATTAGGAAAGAATTCTTTGCATAAACTGACATTTAAAAGTTGGTATTTGGATGGGGCCTCCCCGGTGGCGCAGCGGTTGAGCGCTGCGCTGTGGAGCTGTCGGCAGCGGCGACGCGAGTTCGACGCCCGGCCAGGGAGAATCCCACATGGCGTGGCAGACCTCTCTTGCCTTGCCCGCTGCTCCCCTCAGCAGTGTATTTCTGATCTGCCTGTTCTGCTCCCCGCTCTGTCTCTGGTGAGCCCTCTCGCCGCCCCGCGCCTCTGGCCTGTGCCCCAGCTTATATATATAAATAAAAAATAAATCTTTAAAAAAAAAAATAAATAAAAAAAAATAAATAAAAGTTGGTATTTGGAAAGGAAATATTTCAGAAGTGGCTCTTAGAGGCCTTTATCTCTGTAGGATTCATAGAGAGAAAACTGCGTAGGGAAAAATGTTGTCAGACTCAGGAATCCCTTATGCTCCAGGGTTCAAGAGCGGAGAGGTGTGGGGCTGGCAGAGAAATGTGCCAGGAGCAGCTGAGGACACTTGGGTGCAGGAAATCTCCTGGCTTGGCGAGCTGCGAGCTCACCCCCGAGAGGGACAGGTCCTCGGATCCACCCTTCTCTCTGGCGCGCGCCTGTTAACCTGCCAGAGGGAAGCAGTCTGGCTTCCTACCTTCCCAGCGCTTAAATATGGAATGGATTCTCAAGTGAAATGATAAAGTGATAAGCAAGGACACATTTTATATTTCAGATATTCTTTTCAAACAAGGTAATGGGTGAATTTAAAATGTCGATCACATTTTTCTTTTGAGATGACACTTACAATATTTTACTATAATTTTCATGTGTACAGTCTATCATAATTGAAAGAAAAATTTTAAAGTTCATTTTTGATGGACAACAAAACATAGACAAAACCTTAGTTTTATACAACAAAAATAACTTAGACTTGTGTGAAAATGGGTGCTTTCCACTACTATGTAAATCTCAAAGTCTCTTATTTTATATAATGCCATAGCAAAACAGTGTTATACATTCACCTTTAAGAGTACAGTATACCATCTTGGACACCGGGAAATCTTGACGATAATATCACTTTCTCTTTAGGTTAGGTGTTTATTTGCCAGGATTTGAAAGAAAAGTTATCGTATCCCATACACTGATTACCACTGGGCTCAATTAAGTCAGAATGTGCAAAGATTTAAAGGTTTACACATTTTACACCAGACAACCAACATGTCCATGACTAGGTGAGATGTATTTGTACTTTTTAAACTCGATTTCCCTAAACTGGTCTATGATGTAAACAAGTTTCGTGTTACATGAAGCGACCATTTTCAAGGCAGTGAGTGAGAAACCCCTAAAGTGGGCCTGGTCCATTGGGTAAGTTAGTCCTAGCCTGCCTACCTGAGGCCAGTGACCAAGCCAGGCATCTACCCATACATTCAGGACTGCTGGGGGAGCTTTCTACCATACAGATTCCTAGCCTCCAACCAGGACTTACTGCAGAAGAATTTTCAGAAATAGGATCCAAAAATCGCTAATTTGAAAGTTTAAAAGATTCTGAAGTAAACAGTCCAAACTCTTCTTGCGCCTCATAGATTTTTTTTCCCCTTCTCACCTCTTATTCACAGGGTTTCTTTTTTTAGTTTTTAACTGCCCACATGGAGAAAGGGAGAGCTCAGGCAAAGGGGAAGGGGCAGACAGAAGAGCCGCGAGGCAGGACAAGTCTATGTGAGTAATAAAGAACGCTTCCTGACCACCAAGCACTGGCCTGGCTTCTGGTTTGGTCCCATGACTTTTAAAGCATTTCTAAAATATTCTGGGTCTCAGCTGAGAAAAGCAGCATCTGACTATCCAATGTCACATGAGTCTCGTGAGGAGCAAGGATGTAACAGATAGACACCCTGAGTTGTGACAAGCAGACCGTTGACTAGAGAGACTGGGACAAGCTCACAGTACCCACCTCTAAGGTGACCATCTGCTTAGCCATGGCTCTCTCCACGGCCTCATACATCTGCGTGTTCTGGATCCCCAAGCCACAGAAGATGACAAAAGCTTCCAGAAACTGTTCATCGTTTCGGTTGAAAGGCTTAACCTTGCCAGTATTCTCCTCCATCTTATTAACCAGTTGGCACACCCCTGTAATGATCCAAGAAACTCTGTCAGTGTTGTCATAATCATAGTTTTCATTGATGTGAACACACTCCCAAAGACTGTCTTAAACTTTTCTCTGAAGACATGACTGGCATCATCAAAGCAGGAAGTGAATCCTTACGTAAGTAGAAAAGCAAACTGAATTAATTTACTTGAGAAACCATTTCACATAGTCCTAAATGTATGAGGGCTTGTGTTAAAAAAATCCTAGAATACTATTTTCTTCCAGACTTGGTCTCAACTTTTAGATCAGTCAATTCCCCAAAGACAATATGTCCTTTGGAGACTAACCGGATTTTTGTACACTTGCCAAGTGAACAATTTTGATGTACACCAGAATTCTGGGTCACACAGACTGCATTACTGAAAAACCAGAAATAAAAAAAAAAGTACATGCAAAATGAAACGCAGAAGAGGCAATTTACATAGTTTCAACTATGTACCTCTGAATCCAATAAAATCACATTCGCACACAACTTTTGATGATGTAAATAAAACAACTATTTACTTAGAAACAAAGGCAGAGCTAATCTTCGAAGAAAATCATTATCTCCCAAGTCCTGGACCCTCACAGAAAATCAAACATGTAGTCCCAAAGAAAAAAAAAGGAAGAGGACATCAAAACTAAGGTGAATCTTCACTGAGCTAGTTGTTTTATGGGATTCTAGTTAGTCGCCACTCTTTGAAAAGCTGGGTGACCTCCCATCTCTAGATAAAGCAGAGTTGTTAAAGCCCTTGTCTCATCTATCTCTAAGTAGCTAGCAGAATTCCATCACGGCCTGCTGTGGGGCAGGCGCTGGGTATATTTAAGGCAGCCACGAACTCTCGTCCTCACAATTCACTTGGTGTGTGTCCCCAGTGTACAGGGGAGGAACCCAAGTCAGTCTCAGAAAGGTGTTGTCACCTGCGCAAGGCCACTCGGGGCCACACACCGCGGCTCTGAGGCCTCCCTCCCAGCAGCAAGCCCTCCCTGTGGCATCTTGCATTGCCCCTGCACACCTCTGCCTGTGCCTTTCTATGGGCCTGCCCTGCTCCTCCAGGCCCTCTTTCCCATTTTCCTAGGGGATCCCAATTCCCTCCACCTCCACCACGAGGCGCTGAGGAGGCCTCCCAACTTCAGGATGAGGCAGAGGCTTCTCTTCTCCAGGCCCTTAAGACGATCACTTCATGGGTCCTGGTGTGTTTCAATTCTGTCTTTAAAGACTGCAGACATCTTAGACTTAGAGATTTTATGCTTTGCAGTTCCACATCCCCCCGTACACTGCTGGCAGGCAGCAGGAACACACAAATGTTCACTGAAGTAGTGGAAGCACGCAGGGCTGCAGCTCTCACCCAAACTGCCGCCTCAGGAAGAGTCGGGTTTTTACTATCTTATTTTCCCACCATATAAAAGGTTCCCAGAGAGGCCACCGTGACAGATGACTGCACATTACACCCTTTTGTCTCCACCGGGGGGCACTTTATTTCCAACACTACAAATGATTCCTAGCCTCACTTTCGCCTGTTTTTGTTTATGGGCATCTTTTTTTCTTTAGACAGTAAACACATGCCTGTCCATCTGCGTCAGCATTGCGGGGTTTACGTCTCTAATCTATACCCATTATTGAGAACAACTTTAAATAAGATGTGGTGAATTTGCACACTGTAAGTAGAAACTATGACATTCATTATCTTAAAAGAACGTGCCTCACGAATGGTAAAAACACAAAGGTTATGCCCTCCAACCTTTGTGACTCCCCAGATCATAAATCTGGAATTGTTTATACATGCTCTGGCTCGCTCCCAAATCGCATTTTCTTTCAAGTCACATGTTTCATGTCCTCCTCCTCTCATCACAATGTAACTGCCTTTCCATTTTTACGAAAGTTTTCTCCTACTTGACCGCCATTTTTCATACACAAGTTGTTTCTTTTTATCGCTTCATGAGGATGGCGGCAGGCACAGAAAGGGAAGAACCCCCAAAGGAGCTGAGATATGGCGACCAGGGGATCTATCAGCCTACCCCACGGAAACTCTCTCCTGGACAGCAGGTCAAATCTAAGCTCCCACCAAATTCCACTGAATTTATACAGGAAGAATATCAGAAGCCCTGGGACTGAGGGGCATGAAGATGGAACATTAAGTCTACAAATACCAAGACTCACCTGCAACTACCACAGCTCAGAGCAGAACAGCTCAAGTGTGCCTCTGCTGTAATGCAGCACACACACCACAGACAGAGGAGGGTTCACATCAGGGCAAGGGGCAGAGACCAATCACCGACTTAGGCACATAATTTAATTCTCCTTAAAAGTCGAATGGGCCGTCATATTTATCTAACATCCATAATAATACTGCTGATCTCTTTGTACCTTCCAGAAAATTAAATTCTCTCAAACAAAATACCCAAGTTAAAAAAACAGAGCTGTAGGGACTTCCTGCTGGCGCAATGGTTAGGCGCTGCGCTGTGGAGCTGTCTGCAGCAGTGAGGCGAGTTTGACGCCCAGCTGGGGACATTCCCACATGGTGCAGCAGACCTCTCCTGCCTCGCCCGCTGCTCCCTCAGTAGTGTGTTTCGGTCGATCTGCTTGTTCTGCTCCCCATTCTGTCTCTGGTGAACCTCTCGCCGCCCCACGCCTCTGGCCTGTACCCCAGCTTGTATGTATAAATAAATCTTAAAATAAGTAAGTAAAATCTTCCTCACAGGAAATCCCCCAGTGCGTGGCTGGCGATGATGGCCTGACCGTGGGTATTTAGCTTGGAGGTGGCTGGTGTTGTGGGGATGAGACAAGGAAGCGGGGCAAAGGCAGCTGCAGCTAGGGAGGTGGCCAGCCAAGGAGCCGAGAAGCCGGGGGACCAGACCCAGATAGCGCAGCCAATGGACGAGTGCCAGGAATCTTCGATGCAGAGGAAGGACAAACCTATGAGCACAGGCACTAGGTCTACAGGTCCCGCCTCAGAGGACCTGAGCACCATGACGTGGGTGGCCCAGCTGGGAGGCCAGAGAGGGACATCTGCCCACAACACAGAGAGCAGTGGTGGTGGGGGGGTGGCTGGAGTTTGAGCTCCAGGATGCAGGGAGCAGCGCTTGCTCTGGGAATAGCAGCTGTGTGAGCCTCACCACCTGCAAACGTCCCCACCGAGACTGTGGAACCCCATCTCTCATCCTCTCTCACCCTTTGCCAAGCTCAACAAAAAAGCTAAAGGAAATCAAAGACATAGCCCCAGCTGGAAAGAAAGGCAGGACACAACCAAAGTACCCGTGAAACGAGGAACATGTGAACACAGCTGGCAGGGCTGAAGGAGAAGCGAAGCCCAGCGACACACCCATGGGCACAGAAGCCGAGGCCCCGGCGGACAAAGGTTTAGGAAGGACTGCAAGGAGACGCAGAGAAGCCCTAGAAGGGCAGCTAAACAGAAAGGCAGGCGTGGGCTTTCAGGAAAGAGATCCAGGAACACAGAACATTCTTCACCAGGGTGAGTGAAGATACTGGAAAACTACCAGACAGAAACGGACACCGACTGAGAACAAATGTGGAAAGCACGTTATATAGAGCTAAGCTGGGAGAAGAGGGAGCTTCAGAAGTTCAAGTTCCAACAGTATAGATGACTCAAGCGGTAAAAAGAATGAGATTTCATGGAAAAGGAGGAAACTACAAGAAAAATGTATGCAAAACTAGGTAACAAATGGTGCTTTTTTTTCCGGGTGGAAAAAAAGAAAATACGAGAAATAACCGACGATGAGGACCTCTAAGAATAATGTGTATTCCCGAAGGTGGACAGAGGGCAGAGAGCACAGAGAACCCACTCAAAAAATAATAGCTTAGAAATTCCCAAACCTAACGATAACATTTTGTGTTACCTGACATCTTTTAAAATGTCTTCTACTTCTGTAACTAAATTTCATTTCCTATTCCTACTGTGTTTCTCTTATTACTCTCATTGCATATGTTGGAGGTTTATTACTATTCCGTTTGACATTATCTTGTCTTACTTTCCATTTAAAAAATGTAACTCTTCAATTTCTTTGCTTTCTTCCTTTTTACTTATTTTTTGGGGAAGACCAAGAGTTAAAGACAAAGGCTGTTCTATTACTTTCTTCAGTTGAACACTTATTTCAAATAATTTCAATATTTAAAGATCTATGTAGTTGGAAAGATAAGTGAAGCTTTGACTAGACGCCTTTGAAATTTTATATTGATATGACCACTAGTTTTCTAAAATGCTGTTTCTGATGGTGTTACTATTTTTAAATTATGAGCTGTAAAAGTAAATGATATATAAATTTCACTCATTAGTATCAATTCTAATGTTTTCTTATATTTTCCTGGACTTTCCCAGTCTAAGATTGGTACACTGATGGGGGCCTCCCCGGTGGCACAACGGTTAAGCGCTGCGCTGTGGAGCTGTCGGCAGCGGCGACGTGACTTCGATGCCTGCCGGTGAGATTCCCACATGGCGCGGCAGACCTCTCCTTCCTCGCCCGCTGCTCCCCTCAGCAGTGTGTTTCTGACAATTGCCTGTTCTGTTCCCCACTCTGTCTCTGGTGAACCCTCTCGCTGCCCCACACCTCTGGTCTGTACCCCAATTTGTATGTATAAATAAATAAATCTTAAAAAAAAAAGAGTGGTACACTGATGGTTCCCATTATGTTACTAGTCTACTGGAAGCATTTATGACCATCACATTTATCTCAGTGGATATAAATTTAATCAATGCACACGATGCCTTTACACCACTGTTCCTTAAGTTCTACCTTGTTGCTACCACCACTACCTCTAGTCAAATTTTGCCACTTTGTTAAAAGAGGCTCTGACAAATATTTGTTCCAGAAATTCCTCAAAGTTTCTGGGTCAACAACAGTTTCCCAATGCTACTATGCAGTTTTATTTTTTTTCTATGCAGTTTTCTTTATTTTTCTATTTCTTGAGTTAGTTCTTAAACATGTAATCCTTTGTTTTGCAGACATCCACATTCATAATTTTAAGGCATAATCTCTAAGGATTTTTTGCCTCATCTTCTCTCAAGTATTACTGCCCTTACGATCTTATTTCCTGGCACTTATTATAAGTAAGCCTAATTTATAATTCTTGAACTGGTAAAAATACGGACATTGAGCAGGATAAAGCAGCGTCTGTCACGGACAAGGGAAATGTCTCTTCTTAAAGTGGAGACGTGCTCAAGGATTTTTATTTGTTTGGATGGGAATGGGACTACTTTGTTCAAAATCTGTCCTGAAATTAGTATGGGAAATAGCATTGGAAGAATTTCTGGTCAATGTGATATGGGAGATACATTTAGTCTAATAAACAGGGGAGATAATTGGTTAAAATAAATTAATGTTAAATGAGAAAAATAGTTTCTCCATTGTGCTGGAAGCAAAGTGTCGGAAGCCCTCTGCGTCAGGTCAGCACTCAAAGAAGCAGCTGATATGAAACGACACCGCGGGAGATACATTTGGTGATACAACAGGCTCCGTAGCGGTCTAATGTCTGTAATTTCATCTAAATGTCAGTCAGGGAAAAAAATGAGGGAGAAGGAAAATTACAAAAAACACATGGGCCCATCTGTTTTTCTTTCTGCCTGTAACTCAGTGGGGATTCTCTACTAGAATTGCATAACAGCAGAATCTGGTCTGTGACATCTAAGAAAAATTATCTACAACCCTGATATTTTCCATGCTGCATCTGTGGGTACATAAATAGAGTCAGGAATTCAAATTCGCCGTTTTGACACACTTACAAAACAGCAAGAACGCTGGATATTTTCCCTGGAGGCCGCCCCTCCCTGCAAAAAAAATTCCCAACGGGAAAAATCATTTTTGTCTTTAAACTTATAGGGAATTTGTCCTCTCCAAAAACACTGGCTTACTTAAGCTCTGTTATCAAGTAGGGTGACATAAAATGCATGCTAAAGAGGTCTGATTATTTCAATTTGTTTTCTTTTTTCTTTTGCTCACTTGAGACAGTGACAGGAACATAATGTGAATTCTGAATTGCTCTGAAAGGGTATTTAGTTCACTTCCACAGAGGGGAACAGTGACCCTGTTACCATCTAGTGGGTTAAAGGAAGAGTGAAGCCAACAGGTTGCTGGGGGCATTTCCCCATCTGGGGCTTCGTGATACTTTGAAAACCAGCTTTCATTCATGGCAGGCCAAGCCTGATGGACAGTGGCAGGAGGAAGTCGTAATTATTATTATTATTATTATTATTATTATTCCAAAGAGATGCTAATGAGGAAAAACGAAGATGCCATTTGAAGTGGCAGCTGACTTGAGGCCCCTTCTTATGCAAACTTCCTAGTAAGTAGCACACTGTGGCTGGGGTTGAGATCACATGTGTCAAGGTCAAAGACAGCTCATCGTAAATCTTTACACTGAGATCAAAAAGTGTTTTTTAAAAAGCATCACATTTGTATTGTAGTTGTCACCTGGAATTCCCCAGGACATAAATTTTTATAACAGCATTTAATGGTATCATATTCTTTCATCCTCACCTTATAGTAGAGATCAGGATGATAGCTCCACAGTGAAATACTACTTAGTGATTTAAAAAAGATCAACTCATGACATTTGTGGCAACATGGATGGAGATGGAAGGGATTATGTGCAGTGAAATAACTCAGAGGCAAAAAGAAAAATATAGGATGCTCTCACTTTTATGCAGAATATAAAGAAACTGAACAAAAGGTCAAGAAAAAGACAAAACTAACTAGCTGACCATTGATCTGATGCCTACAGCAGGGGAAGGGGAGGTAGAGGGCTCAAAGCAGGGGAGGGAAGAGTCAAAGGACTGTGGTGGGAGAACTAGGGGCTACAGCTGAGGGGAGAAACCAGTGACTGTACAAAAATGAACAATGATGCAAGAAAATTAAAAAAAATTAAAATCAGGGGTGATAGGGCTTTACTTTCTCTGAACTGTAAAGAATGCAGCAGACGCTACAGCTCAGCAGGCAGTCACAGGGCTGGCCTGGGCGTGACCTTCCAACACCATTACCCAAGGTCCGGCCCGGACCCCAGCCTGGTGGGTAGTGGTGACCACGCTGAGCTCACATCCATCTCTCTGGGGTGGATCGCGCGCCTCGAGAAAAAAGTAATGAACATCCCTAACAGGATGCTCTCTTCTTGCGAGTTAACCCATCTTGGGAAGAACAACGGTCAGAACAGGGGAAGTAAGAGTGGTGGCAAATGTAATGGCAGAAGCTGGGGTATTCATATCACAGGGAGGGTGCAACCCAGCAAGAGGAAGGGCGTCCTTGAGAAATCTACAACCTGCCAGTACAAGCTGCCACACCCCCTGCGTGGTGACCCCGCCGCGTGGTCAGGATACTCTCAGCAAGTTCTCCACACGCCCTTCCTCACCAGGGGCAAAGGGCCCTGAGACCTGGATAGGATTGGGTGGGCACTTTCAACCTTCCTCTTGTTCTTTATTTTCCTGTTTCCTTGGCAGATATCTCCTGGCCTTACTAATGGATACTCTGATAAAGCTACAACCTGGAAACTATCAAGACTTTTTACGGGCAACGTCTATAGCTAAACCTCCCTCCATTAGGTAAAGTTGAAGCCTTTAGAAGGCCTCACCCCATTTACTTCATTTCCAAGTTTTGGGGGGAATGTCAATAGTTCAGACTATTGTCGCAGTGTCAATCATGCACAGCTGGCATGTAAAACTCAGGATTTTCTGTTCAGCTCTTAATAAATGCCCAGAATAAGTGTGTCAACCATAGAAAACACTGTTCCATTTTCTTCTACCATTCCTAAAAGACATTTTTCTATAATCTTCATTGAAGAATGTAATCTCCCTGAGGGCAGGGATTTTCTTCACTAATTTATCCCAACAGCCTGCAGTGATGGGTCCTCAGTAGATATTTTTGAATGACTGCAACCTCCACCCTCAACCACATCACCACAAAAGTCAGAAACCAAATAAAGTAATATACATTCTCAGCTTAATGTCTCAGTCTACTTTCAATACATCATCCTTAAACAAAAACTCTGTTGAAAAAGGATAATGATAATTGCAAAAATACATCATAGCAGTGTATTTAACAAACTGACATTACTAATATAAACATCACAAAATTCTCTTATTCCAATTTTTATCTTTTCTCACACACTGGTTAAATTTATACTAGAGAAAAAAGTTCCTGGTAATACTTTTTTTCTTTAATAAGCACAAAGTAGAAGTTAATGAAAAGCCTTTACCTATCACTTTATTCTTCTTTCCATTTTTTATAGGCGTACAAAGCAAACTTCTAATGCACTGCTGGTTAACACTTCCTGTGTTCTCATTCTAAATAAAAACAAAAATAAAATAACTAAAAATTATGAAAAATGATTTGCCCATAAGCTGCTATGAAAAATATATTGTACATCTGAAACCTCTAATATAGTCATGTTTTGTTAGCTGGAGATAACATCAGAGTACAGAAAACATACAGGTTATAATGAAGTTCACACAAATGTAATAAAAAGCAATCAGTCTTTACATTATTAAAAACTATAACCTTTTCTTCCCTTTTAAAACTTTCCAAACAGATTATAGTAATATTAACATACTTATTCAGTGCCTACTGGAGCTGTGTAGAAGTCTCAAATAACCTAAAAAGAGTAGAATTACAAAGTCTCAGAGGACCTGGGATACTGAGTTACAAACCTGTCCTTTTTCAGTTTCTACTACCGTACTGGTGAGTTCTAGAAAGATCTTTCAGATATGCAAAGCACAAAATCAAGGCAGCTCCCTCAAAGGGCAATGCTTTTCTAGAGATGGGAGCAGGCTTTAGATTTCAAAGTTTTAGCCTCTGAGAAAGTGTTCTCTGCTGCTTTGCTCTCAAGGAAATCAGATACTCCCTGGGGTAGATTACCAATTACGTAAGTTCAAGACAGATGGAACTTCATTTCTGGGGATCAACACCACTGACACCAAGAGTTCATAGTTACACCGCTTCAATATTCAATAGCTGACCACCTCTCAGTAGATGTCTTGAGTGACTTTATACGCCTCCGTGAGCTTAAGGATAACTGGGGTGTCTCCTAAATAGGGAATTCCAGGGGCTGGTTTTTTGACTCAAGAATCACTCTAAGTGCTGATGTGATGGGAAAGCAGGCTTTAAACTCCAAGTCTAAAATTGGATTACTTACTGTCCAGGGAAATCTTCGGTCCTTACTGACATCTGGGATATTAAGTGGTTCCATAGTGTTTTTGACATACTGCGCATACATGTAATTGATTCTGCTGGCATCACGTTCCCTGTGGAAGTAACAGATATGAGTTCTTTCTGTGCAATGAAAACAAAATGGGTGGAGTTAAAGGATTATAAGCAAATCTTACCAGTCTGAGATGACAGGGCCAAGGGCATACCTTAACTGGACAATCACCCTTAGTTGCACTGATGAGTCACAATTTTGGTAGTTAATTGAAATGTTTTGAAAAGACAAAGATTCGGCCTCGCTGGGGACACAGCGGTTAAGCCCTGCGCTGTGGAGCTATCGGCAGCAGCGACATGAGTTCAACGCCTGGCAGGGGAGATTCCCCCATGGCGCGGCAGACCTCTCCTCGCCTGCTGCTCCCCTCAGCAGTGTATTTCCATCGATCTGCCTGTTCTGTTCCCCTCTCTGTCTCTGGTGAGCCCTCTCGCTGCCCCCTGCCTCTGGCCTGTACCCCAGCTTGTATGTATAAATAAATAAATCTTAAAAAAAAAGACAAAGATCCACAAGTTTTCGACTAAAATAAGCTTTTGAATGTTGTAAGTAATCTTATTACCATTGTAAATGGACATTTTGATTGCTGTTCTATTTGTTGTAAAATCCCTATGAATTACTCTCCCCCCCTCTACCATGTTTTATTTTCTCATTGGATTTTGGGATTTTAAGGACTAAGATCTAATACCTGTTTTACTTTTTAATTATTTATTCTATCAATCCCAATACAACAATCAATCACATACTTCAAAGCAAGGGCAAAATCAAGCAAGCCTAGAAGAATTGTATTAAGTCCTTTTCTTTTTCTCTGAGATCCTTTATGATACTTTAATTAAAAATTTATCTTCAATTTTTTTTGAAATTACATTTCCCAGTCTCTTTCTACTTTTTTTTTTTACTTAATAGATTAAACATGAAAGATTTATCTGATGTCAGTAGGTATGTAATTAGCTTCAGTACTGGGATTCAGAAAACAAAACAGATACAGATCTTCTCATCAGGAAAGCTTCCTATGTTCCTTGGTAATGGGGACAAAATATGTATCTTAGGGAAAATGTCCACTTGTACTGAGTTCTTAAAGTTCCAGTATCTTTTCTATCATTTCTTACCCAATCTGCTTCTGAATTGTTTCTTGGGAGAGGGTTTTCTAAGGCTGTAGTTCCAGCATTTGAAATCCAGTAGCTACCCCATATACAGTGTGATGTTAAGACAAAGAAGGAAAGGCCACTACTAACGCAGGAGCAGATGAGCTTCAGGCTGGATACCTGCTGGGACTAGACTGTCACGGAGGGAGGCAGGTAAAATATCACACCCATCAGCCTCAGGACACTGCTGGCTTCCTACTTCAGACATGTGCTTTAGATGGCTTTCCAAGGAAAGAGTAGGAGATCCATGTAAGATTTAGGTTAATGAAATTATTTTAAAACATAAATCTGTCATAGATAGCAAGGCTCAGGTATGAGTAAGAAGCAATAGTCAAGATTTTTTAAAAAATCAAAAGGTAAGGAGAGAGAAAAATTCACTGGAGAAAATACCCTTGAGCACATCTTTCTAAATGCTGATAATGACGACTTCTTAGTCTTGTCATCGTCACTAATGTTAACGGGGGAAGCCAGGTGAAACCCAAAATAGTTGAGCAACTTGTCAGACATCACAAATTTAAACCTACAATGGAACAGAAATGAAGTACTAAAATTACTATTAAACAGAAACCTAATTCTTTTAATTCCCAAATTTTTAATTTTCCTAATGGTGACTTCAGTGACTAATGATGGATTAAAGGTAGGCAATACAGTCTTACTGATATTTTTTACCCTATATAAGAAATGCTGATACTCTGTTACTGCACTCAAATACAGACCAAGCCCCTGGCTCTCTCAGAGGCACCCTGGGGTCACACAGAGACAAACATGCAAGTCAGCAGCTGTCCTAAGGTGCATACAATCCTGTGAAGACATGTGACACAGAACCAGCATCATCACATTTACTGGATGTACGGTTTGGGGAGTGCTAAATGCAGAAGCTGAAAATGTCCCCCCAGAACTCTTCTCACGTCTCTCCACCTGGACACGCAAGGAAGACTATTTCTTCATCAACTTAGTTGGCTGGGCATGGCCATGAGACTGAGTTCTAACAAAAGGGTGTAAAAAGAAACATGACAGCTTCTAGAAACCTCATCTAAGAGACAGTTGGCAGCTCCTTCTTGTCCTGCCCACCATTTGCATCCAAAACACGGATATGGGCTGGAGCTGCATCCCTAAATCTGAAGGGAAGCTGGGAGCTCTAGATATGCAGAGTAGACAGACTGCAGGCCCCTGGGTCCCTGAGGCCTCTGCGAATCCGAATCTCAGCAGTGACCCTCGGCTGTGACCACGGCACCTTCACAGGAAACAGTAGTAACACTGTATTCTTGCAGAAGCTGCTTGCATCAGGGGTTAGGACTCATGACAACCCTAGTCCCGAGTCCTATGATGGGAGTGAGGTAAGCACAACACACACACATCAAGAGGGCAGGTAACACCTAAATTGAATGGCGGGGGGTGGGGAAGAAGTGGCAGCTGGGAAATGTGTAAAAAGCTGGGTGAGAACTAAGGATGCAAAAAAATTCTTCAGGGAGGGAGGGTATTCCAGGCAGGTGAAGAAATACCCAGTGTCAAATACATTGCTGAGATGAAGCATTCCACGTGCATTTAAGAGATGTGAAATAGTTACAGGTTGTTGGAGATAAAATGATGACTTCAGGCTGAAGATCTAGGCTAAGACACAGGGACTGGATGATTCTGAAAGTGCAACAGGGCAAGGAAGATGGATCTCATTCTCTAAATAACAGGAAAGTTATGGTGGCCTTACCAATGTGCCTCTCGGCGGGTTAACTGTAGGAAGCTTAAGTGACCCTGTCTCTGCTGCTGTGTCCGGAACTCTGTTCACATACACAAGCCTCCTACAGTGTTCCTGAATCAAGACTGGGAACTTCAGGGCCTCCCTGGTGGCGCAGCAGTTGAGCGCTGCGCTGTGGAGCTGTCAGCAGCGCACGATGCGAGTTCGACGCCCAGCCAGGGAGAATCCCACATGGTGCGGCAGACCTCTCCTGCCTCACCCGCTGTTCCCCTCAGCAGTGTATTCCTGATCTGCCTGTTCTGCTCCCCACTCTGTCTCTGGTGAACCCTCTCGCTGCCCCACGCCTCTGACCTGTACCCCAGCTGGTATAAATAAATTAAAAAAAAAAAAGACTGGGAAATTCAGAGAAACTGAGGCAGGTCCCTCCCTGGGAGATCCAGGATTCTTCTCCAGCCAGCATCTCCTCTCAGGACGCCAACAGCCTTGCCAAACTCTCCTTAGAACTATCTGGCTGTCCAAGGCAGTCCACATGACTTTCCTTCTTTCCTCTTCCCACTCTGGCCTGAGGCTCCCCTAGCCTCTCATAGCTCCATTCCGCTTTGCTCACCCAGGGGCTTTGCCCTAATATATTTCTTGTACATTTAATCCCTCTTGGCATCTGCCTCTTGGGGGATCTGCAGTAACTCAGACATACCTACCGCATTTGACACTGGGATGTTAACTGAGCTATAGAGGAATTCATCTCCGGGAAGACATGGGCATGGCGCACACAAACATGGAGGTTTGTGTTTAGGTTCCCAAGTGGGAACCTAAACCAGCAAAACACATGGAAGACACCCAGAAAATGGCTCTCATTTACTTAGTTCTTATTTTGTGCCAGAAATTTCCTGAATCATTATGTGTGTATTGTCACACTTAATCCTGACTACTATCTATGATCAGTGTCCCCATTTCATAGATAAAGACATGGAGGCTTTGCAATTAAATAATTCACACAAAGCCCTAAAGCTGTTAAGTGGTAAAACTTAAAATTTAATACAGTCTGGCTTCAGAGTCTACATTTTTCTATTCTGTATACAATTTCTGAAAGCAGTACAAGCCTTTAACTATTTCTTAATGTAGTAGGTATGGCTATATTTAACTATTGTTATGTTTTCTAATATCAATAGCATTAACTGGTATATGTGCCAAGGAAGTAAGCTTAAAGGATTAAGTCCAAGCATCTGTCATTTAACTATAAAGATGGACATCTACTAATTAACTCAAAGTTGATTAACATGGAATTCTGGCATGAAAGTACCTATTTCTTAAAACTTACATAACCTGTACAGTGGCATACTCATTGCCCCCTCAAATTGAGTGGCTTTTGGAATTGAAGCAAGAAACTTTAAAATCCACCACCATCTGGAAATGAACTTCCCTTCTGAAATCCTTGGTTAACCTCACTCCCCACAATTTCACTGTGCTTGATCCTACCGATGACGTGATTATGCTAATAATTATGTGTAACATTCGCCCTCCATATTTTTTTAGTTTTACATTTAACATTTCAAGACTGTCTTCAGTATGTAATTTTAAATTATAAAAGACAATTAGTGGGTTGCTTGGAAGAATCCCAAAGGAGACATGCTTTTCAATAAGTAGTTTGCTCAAAAGGAATGACTTGCATACAGCTCACACCATCAAACTGCCCAGCTTCCCATCTCGTGGGGGACTTTGCGTTGGCAAAGTATGTAGTAATAATTGGAAGGTACTGAATTCTATTAATAAACAGTGTCAGTTCAGCCCTGAAGCAGTACCAAAGGTATTAACACTATTTTAATTCAGAGTTTTTGCAGAATTAGTCCTGATAGCTAATTTTTATTCACAGAAAACCTAGTTACAGCACGAACAGGTCTTTCACTGCATTATTAGATAAAAGGTGAATTTTCAAAGTTTAGCTGACACTAGCCATTATTGTGAAATGATTTTCATGACTATAAAATGAGTTAAGGGATTATAAATTAGTCTCTTACAGTATCCACATCGATATATCAGTCTTTTATTTAAAGAAGATCTTTATACTGCAACTGTGTTATGATTAAAAATCATACATGAGGGCCTCCCTGGTGGCACAACAGTTAGATGCTGCGCTGTGGAGCTGTTGGCAGCGGCGACATGAGTTCGCCCGGCTGGGGACATTCCCACACAGTGCTGCAGACCTCTCCTGCCTCGCCTACTGCTCCCCTCAGCAATGTTTCTGTCAATCTGCCTGTTCTGCTCCCCACTTTGTCTCTGCTGAACCCTCTCAACGCCCCACACCTCTGGTCTGTACCCCAGCTTGTATGCATAAATAATCTTTAAAAAAAATAAAATAAAAATAAAAATCATACATGGACTGATACCTTCCATTGAGCCTACAGAGAGGGAAAGTGCTATTCATCAGAAACAAAATATCAAGACTTGGTTGTTGTTTTTTAAGTGTATATTCACCAATAGAGGGCACTATGATACAAGTCACTGGGCTTATTCAGCTATCACTAGAAGTTAGAGGTCCTGGCTGAATTTGAAATAAAAATGACAATACATAAAATATAAATACACAAAGACCAGTGTGCAGATATCCAAAAGTAAGATGTAGATGACTCATCACTTTATACTTGTCAATATAATTTAGCATACTGATTTTCCTACTGTCCCATAGCTGACTGTAAAGAGATATGTACATATTTATGCTTCTACATAAAACAATCCATTTATGCAAGGCAGAAAGTAAAAACAATCAAGGAGTTACACGTGTCTTATCTAGAACTTAGTAAATGGTTAGTGAAAAGCAACAAAAACATCAAAGCATCAAAATAACATAGGTCACTGCACTGCCTAAGTTAGAATGAACACATCAGAGCTGAGCTAGGCAGTACGGCTTAGGGAATACACATACTCCGGTGAGACACACACAGTATCACACACTCCGACAGGAATCCAGACAAAATGTAATGTCAAATTAGCCAGGAAACACAACAGCACAAGGGCTTAGGAAAGAATAGGTTTCATCTCCTGTCAGAAAGGTGAGGGACACAAAGACCAGCTACGAAGTTTTAACTATGTGAAACCCAGCCTCCGGCATGGCAGAAAAACCTTCGGGTTGAGGTGTTTCTCTGACTACCCACCTCATGCCTACGCAACAGTGAAGGCCTAACTTGGGGGAGGGGGGCATTCTGAGTCCCTGAAATTCCAAGTTACTTCCTGTCCCTTGGCTAGTTCCTAAAACCTTTCTAGTAAGAAACACACCCTTTCATGGCATCTTATTGATAAAATGATAGTCTAGAAATAACGAGTTTTTATTTAAATACAGTCACTCAAGTTAATAAGGTCTAATCACTGTGTCAACCCTTGCTTCATCTTGATGGTAGATGATGTGCCAAGACAGGAAGTGTGAGCACAGGTAAGAGGGGAAGGGAAGGGAAGGGGACAGAGAGTGAGAACAGCTTTTGCAGACTTCCCGGCAGCCTTGGTGTCTGTGTAACGGGGTCAGAACCAGACCAGACTGTCCACTGGGATATTTTGTTCCTGCAGCTGCAAACACAGGCAGTTCTACTTTGCGTGAGCTAAAGATACAAATTTCATTTTACTTTGCTTCCAAGATTTTATAAGCATTTTCTTCCAATTTTTTATGATGGGTATACCAAAAACTTCATGTACCAAATATCGTTAAAAGTAAAATGAATATCCTCCTCCCAGACACAATGATTAATATTTTGCCCCATTTGCTCATCTCTACATCTATCTGTAAACACATTTGTTTAAAGAGGAAATTTTGATATATTTACTTATCTTTGGCTGAACCACTTTAAAGGAAAATGCAGACATTACAACACTTAATCCTTCAATATGTCAGCATAAATTTGAACATTAGCCAATTCTTTATAATAAATTGATTTTAAAAAGTTTAAATACATTCTCCTACTAAAGACAGCATCTCACCTATTCCAAAGAAAAATAACAATAGCTTCCCATTACCATCTTTTATTCAGTCTATATTCAAATTTCCACTTGTTTTCATATGTCTTTGATATCTGTTTTGTTTTGTTTGAACCAGGACCTAATCAAGATTCACATATCACACATGCAACAACAGTCCTTCCCTCCCTTTAATTCAACAACACTGTATTTCTGAAGAAACCAGGCGAGTTACCTTGTGCAATGTTCTATAGTCTAGATTTACACAGAAGCTATTTTTAAAGCATCACAATAAAGGTGCTTAATTACTGACAGTTGGGCTGGTGATTCACTACATGAAATAAATCTGATAGATCAAACATGCTGAATATATTTTAGAACTTTAATACAAAGTCGTCAAGTCAAGATCATGTTCTATTCCCACGATCTAGGAGGCATTATATGAAATAGAGTATCAGATTAAGATGAGTCAGAATATCCATAATTAAGAGAAAAATAATCGGAAACAGATGAGCAGCGACCACTGTGCCAAGCAACACTGTGCCCAAGAAGCCCTCATGCTTTACCCTGGCAGATCCCAGTTCTTAGGAGAGTCTGTCACTTACGTAACCACCACCAGTTTGGGGTTAAGGGTAAAAAGTGCAGCATGAGAAAGACCATTTAGTACTTTACTCTAAATCCTTTTCAAAAATCTTCAGGAAGTTGGGCCTCCCCGGTGGCGCAGCAGTTAAGCGCTGCGCTGTGGCGCTGTCGGCAGCGGCGACACGAATTCGACACCTGGCCGGGGAGAATCCCACATGGCACAGCAGACCTCTCCTGCCTCGCCCGCTGCTCCCCTCAGCAGTGTATTTCTGATCTGCCTGTTCTGCTCCCCACTCTGTCTCTGGTGAACCCTCTCGCCGCCCCACGCCTCTGGCCTGTGCCCCAGCTTGTATGTATAAATAAAAAATAAATCTTTAAAAAAAAATCTTCAGGAAGCACATAAAACTGGAGCAATAATATCCAAGACCTCCGTCGGATAAGTACTTTCGATTGGTTCTGAGTGACAACCGCCAGCAAGATGAATATGAGTTTTAGCATCATGACACAGGAGAGAACTGCACTGTTGCTCTGGTCTGACTCCAGCCACAGGCCCTGCGTGCTGGCTCGGGCAGAACCACAGGCTTCCTTCCCATGTGAGTGACATGGCCGTGGCTGGTCCCAAATCAAGATGGACTCACAGAGGGCTGCAGTCATAAGCTTATCAAGTTTCCAGTGACGGTCCAATAGGCAATGAGAAAACAGAATTGAAACTAGCACATATGGGCCTTTGAGCCAGTTGCCAAAAAATGCCATCCCAGGTAGGCCCATACTCGTCTCGACACCACTGGCTATGTGAAAGAACTCCCTGAAGGGCAATGCAGTGAAACACCCAGGAGATTTAATATTAAGGTATTTTCACAAAAATGAAATTATAGGGGGGAGGGGGACGGACAGGGCAGATAGCCTTTATCTTCCAGGTCCTGATTACACAGGTCATGAAATAACTATGCAGCCAGCATTAAACATTTGTGATAAAGACATAGCATATAAGTTTACCTTGTTAAAGTATCTGATGATTTCTCTAATTCCTCATACTCCATATGAAACACGCTGGAGAAAGAATCCTGAAAGAAAGCAACACAGACTAAGAAGTCTGACCAGGTAATCGGCTAGAGACACTGACTTTTGTGCTGTTATTTTAACTTAGTCTCAGACTGAACTGCCTCAAGTGCCCATTTTATTTCATCCTCAAACCTGCTTCCCAATATCACAAGCCATGTTCTTACGGTTTTGAATAACCACTTGTAAAAATGTTGAATTGATCTGTTTCAGTCTTCCTATCGGATACTAATGAATATGTTAGCTTCAAAATAGTTCTATATTTCTTCAGAACACTCAAGTTTTTAGCTTTTATGCATGCTCTGCTATCATCAGGTCATTTATAAAACACATGCTGCAGTACTACTTTGTGTGATCATTAAAAGAATGAAGACTTTTGCAAGAGAAATACTTTTGAAATTACAGTAAAAGCAGTATATTCACACTCAAAACTTGTAAGAAAACTACTAAAACAGTGATACTAGCTTAATTTGAAGACAGAAGAATAAAGGACTTTTTTTCTTGCTTTCAATTGCATTTTGCTCACGTTGACGTATTTTTCACCAACAAGTAATTATAAATGATCAAGGCACTTAAATCCTAAATCCAACAAATTAAGTTCTAAAAAGAAAAATATATTAACACGTGTAATGCTGGGTTACACTTTAAGTCATCACTGACCCAAGTCAGTTGCTACTACGATGGGTTTTAACTGGTACAAAGACAAACTGACTATTAATGAAAGTGACATTTAAGATGACTAAAAAAGGAATAACTTACATATAACTATAAATGCTAAAGATCAGTTCACAGAGCAAAAGTGATAAATTGACATGTTGCATTAACGAGTTCTGACCTGAACTTTAAAAGGATGGTTGCTCTCTTACCTCTACAATAACAAGAAAATATAAAGTAACACCTATGAGAATGCTGACTATCCCTGAGCATCATGAATTCACTTTCACTACCTTAGAAGAATTTACACACATACACACATAATTATTTCCGATAATGTAGTTATATGGTACATACAATGAGACTATCTAAAACAATTTAAAAATCATCAATATATAGTTTAGTAATAAATAACCTCTACTAATCTACTCAATTCAGATCTCATGTATGAGTTGTACCTGACCCATACACAAACAGCAGTCCCTATAGTCTTTGTTAACCCACCAATTAAGAACCTGTTCTCAGGGTCTAAAGGAAAAAAGAAAATCAACAACTATATGAAAAACAAGTATCCCAGAAGCAGTGTTTCACAGGTTGAGAATGAAAGGAACCACTCAAAGAAACAAGGACTTAGGTCAGAGTCCCTAACCCAACAGCAAGCTCAGCCAGCCTCCTCCGCAGCAGCCAGACTTCTGAGAACACGTGTCTTTCCTCATGTAGCTGTCTCTTTATGTTGCAAGTCAGCTGATTTAAATCTACCAGCAGAAATGCATGCAATTTGCAGCAACATGGATGGAGCTAGAAGGGATCATGCTCAGCAAAATAAGCCAGAAGGAAAGAGAAAGATATCCAATGGTTTCACTTACAGCAGGAATACAAGAGAGAATACAAGAATACAAGAGAGACATTCAGTGAGGGAGGGGGAGAATAAGGGCTCAAAACGGGGGAGAAAAGAGCACAAAGGGACTATGGTGACGGTTCATGGGTGAATCGGTGGTGGGCAGCCCGTGGGGAATATACAATAATGTAAAAGATATAAATAATAAAACATAAACAAAAAAACCAAACCCCCCAAAAACAATAATAAATTTACCAGTAGAACAGTTTAGTCATTTTCTACTACCGGTAAAGATTTAAACGACGTCCAGGGAAACTTTAGAACATTATTTTTATTGGATCATTACTTTTGGTATCCAAACACTTCCTGATAAAAGGAAGTTCTCGTATCTGAATATGATGATGTGTTGCTCCCTCACGGCAAAGCAGCATAGGACCTGGCCATGGCGACGACTTGGCAGAGAGCACGAAGGTGAAAGACAGGGAGCACCCATAGCATTCTCCGTCCTCTCCTGTCCCTCCTCCATCAGCACGGCTCACACTCTGAGACTGGCTTTTCACAAACCACCACAGGGAGCAGGGTTTGAGACAGGGTTAAAGCTGAGCTTCAAGGAATAAACGTTTGTCTTTCTAAAAATAAAAAAGTCATACTCTGTACTCACGGAGCAGTCTTCATCCACTATGAAGATGGTGCATTTCTGCACCTGCATGAATGAGATAATTGTGGCAGCTATTTTCTTTAGAATCACTTCTAATGATTGCTGTTCTTCAAAAATTAAGCTAGCAAGGTCAAGCAGCACCTGGACAAAAGTATTAAGATCTGATTATTTTGTGATTGTAATTATTAAAACAATGAAGTGATTATAAGTTGTCAGTTGCTCATCTCTAATCCATAAACATCACATTCAAATATTTCATATACATATGTCTCTGCTTACTAAGCAAAACACCCCAGCTGATAGTCAGCCAGTATGGCACTTACAATCACAGACACTAAGGCCAGAGTCTTCATTTTTTAATCCTGCCTTCCCTTCCTGCTAGCTGTGATCTAGGGCAAATTTCTTGAAAATCGAATGACCAGCAGGACCCAAATAGTGAGCTGTTGTTGAGGACTAAATAAGTTAACATCTATAAAGCATTTTGAACAGTTCATATCACATAAAGTGCACTGTTTTTTCTAATATTCCAAACTTCAGAGATCAACATTTATCAACGTTATCACCGTTTTCACAGAACACAGCAGATACTGTCCAAAGTAAACAAAGCTTTAAGAGTTCCTTTAAAAAGTTTCTTTGTGTTTCTTCTAGTTCTTTCTCTTTCCACTGAATCCTAAAGAATTCTTCTAATCTCACAAAGCCTTTATGGGATGAGGGGTGAGGAGAGGTATTACAGAAAAGTTACTAGAGGTGTTACTATTCTACCTGAGGTCTTAAAAATCTGTAGGAATCATTCTGGTCAAGTGGAAAAGGGAAATTATTTAGTGTATAAGAATTTAATTGAGAGAAAGTAGCATACTTTTCTCACAGACTGTGGAAAACCGAGGAGATGAGATTGTAGAACATGCAGAACAAAAAGCCCTGTGTATCTTCTGAAGCAGTTTGCACTGTGATGAGGTCATAGGAATAAAGTGACAATATGTGAGTTGGGTTCAGGAGAGCGGGGAAGGGTCAATGTGAGTTGAGAACACTGCATGAATAGCTTACTTACAGGCAATGGAAGGTCCAACAACTTAAAAACACAAGTTCTAAAAAGAAAATAGAGGCTGAGAGAAGATAAAGAAATAATAATACAGAACAACATAAAACTAAAGGAATTTAAGTCACTGGACTAAAAGAGAGGTACAAGCACAACATAATGAACAAAAAAGTCATACCGCTTGTAAAGACAGGAGTTACATATTACCGAATGTCTAATGGGTTGATGAGGAAATTAAAGAAATTAATAAATACCTGGAGATGAATGAAAATGAATACATGAGATACCAAACCTATGGGATGCAGCTAAAGCAGTAAGAGAGAAATATAAACAATACAGGCCTACATCAAGAAACAAACAGTTCAAATAAATAACCTAATCTTAAGCCTTAGGAAACTGCAATCTGGCTAATAAACAGAATTAGAAATGAAAGAGAAGTTACTACAGAATTTTAAAAAATAATTATGACACTACTATGAATATCTATATGCCAATAAATAGACCTAGAAGAAATAAATTCTTAGAAACATAACTTTCTAAGACCCAATCAGAAGGAAATAGAAAACCTCAACAGACCTACTAAAAACAAGGAAATTGAAACAGTAATCCCTATCCTTCTCAAAGTCTCCTCAAAGTCCATCTATCCTTCTCAAAGTCTTACAAAAAACTAAGAAAGGAAACGCTTTTGAAGACACTATGAGGACAACATTACTTTGAAACCAAAAGCACACAGACATCACAAAAAAGAAGAGAAGAGGGGCCTTCCTGGTGGTGCAAGGGGTTAAGGCTTCAGCACTATGAAGCTATGCAGAGCCACTGCAGCATGAGTTCGAGACTGGGCCAGGGAGCTTCCCACATGGCACAGGAGACCTCTCCTGTCTCGCCCGCTGCTCCCCTCAGCAATGTATTTCAGTCGATCTGCCTGTTCTGCTCCCCAATATCTCTGGTGAATCCTTTCACCCCTCACACCTCTGGCCTACGCCCCAGTTTGTATGCATAAATAAATAAATCTTTAAAAAAAGAAAGAGTACAGACCAAAAATCCCTGATGAACACACATGCAAAATACCTCAACAAAATCTTAGCAAATAAAATTCAACAATGCATTAAAAATCACGTAACATGACCAAATGGGATTTATTCCAAGGTGCAAGGTTCAACATCTGAAAAGTTGATCAATATAATTCACCATATCAACGAAAGGTAGGACAAAAACCATGATTATATCAATAAATGCAGAGAAAACATTTGACAAGATTCAACATCCATTTGTGATAAAAATCCTCAAAAATGGGAATAGAAAGAACATACCTAAACATAATAAAGGCCATATATGACAGACCCACAGCTAACATCATACAAAACGGTGAGAAACTAGAGATTTTCCTGTAAGATCAAGGATGTCCACTCTCACCACTGCTTTTAAACATAGCATTTGAAGTCCTAGCCACAGCAACCAGGTAAAAGAAAAATTGTAAAAGGAATCTATATTTGGAAAGAAGACACAAAACTATCACTATTTAAAGATGACATAATATACACAGAAAACCCAAAAGACACCATTAAAAAATTAATTGAAACAATAAATCAGTCATGTGGCAGGTTACAAAAATCAATTTAAAAAAGTCAATTGTGTTCCTATTTTCAAACTAGAAGAAAAAGAATTCAAGAAAGTAATCCCACTGACAATTGGATCAAAAAATATTAGGTACCTAGGAATAAGCTTAACAAAAGAGGTGACTGGTGCAATGAAAACTAAGACACTGTTCAAAGAAATAGAAGGAACAGAGAAATGGAAAGGTATTCCCTGCTCCTGGATTGGAAGAACTAGCTGTTAAAATTGTCATTTTACCCAAAGCAATAAACAGATTCAATGCAACCCCTATCAAATTTTCAAAGGAATTCTTCAAAGAATTAGAACAAACATTACTAAAATTCGTATTGTACCATCAAGGTCCCCTGAAATGCCAAAGCAATCCTGATAAAAAAAGATGAGAGTATCATACTCAACTATACTACAAAGCAGGATGGTATTAGAATTAAAACCAGAAACCCAGACCAGAGGAATGGAATTGAGAGCCAGAAATAATCTCGTAAATCCATGGACAGTTAACAGGACAAAGGAGCCAAAAGTATACACTGTAGAAACAAAGTGTCTTCAACAAATGATGTTGGCAAAACTGGAGAAGCACATGCAAATAAATGAAATTAGATCACGATCTCATACCTTATACAAAAACTAAACTCAAAATGAAAAGCAGACTTGGATGTAAGACCTGAAACCATAAAATAGTGGAAAACACAGGCAAAACTCTCTATGACATAGGCTTCGTGGCAAGTTCTAGAATAACAAATACATGGCAAGGGAATAAAATTTAGGTTGGAAGAGGCAATGCCTAATAGAGGGGGGTTTGGGGAAACCAACAAATTAAGGTTAGCCTACTGGAACTAATAGTCCAAGGAAACTACAATAGGAGTCAAGACACATCAAGAAACTAAACAAAGAAACAGATGACACTAGGCCAAACAAATCCTAGAAAACTGACTGTGGAATTGAGGCCATCAGATGGGAAGGTGGGGACAGGGATGACGGAGGTGAGGGGAGGGGGAGTAAATGGACGTGGTGTAGAATTATAGGGTGCCTGGGTGGTGGGTATGGTGTGGAAACATACACATGAAGAGGTATAAACCTTTGCCCCCACATTATACAGTGCTGTAAACCAATGTTACCTCAATAAAAGATAGTGCAATAAAAAAGCATGCACATATATTTAAAATACATAGTACAGTTCTACGTTTCTATAAAAGCTAAAATGGTGTTAGCCCTCTAGAAATTCTGCAACTTCCCCAAGTGTCTGCTCACAGAACTAACTTCAGCAATCATTTCTGTGGAGGCAGGATGGTGCCCTGCTCCCTTGGTATATGCTGTTACCATTCAGCTCAAGGACTCAGAAATTACACTGTATATGATGTAGTGGTGAGGCAAGATAAAAAATAATACAATTTAGGGGCCTCCCTGGTGGCGCAGCGGTTGAGCGCTGCGCTGTGGAGCTGTTGGCAGCGCGCGATGCGAGTTCGACGCCTGGCCGGGGAGAATCCCACATGGTGTGGCGGACCTCTCCTGCCTCTCCCGCTGCTCCCCTCAGCAGTGTATTTCTGACCTGCCTGTTCTGCTCCCCACTCTGTCTCTGGTGAACCCTTTCGCCGCCCTACGCCTCTGGCCTGTACCCCAGCTTGTATGTATAAATAAATAAATTAAAAAATAATAATAATACAATTTAAAGCAAAGAAAGCCAGAAAAAGAAACATCAAGGAAAAGTACAAGTCACATGACAAAGACAGTATGGACAACATTTACAGTTGTTACTTTAAAATTGCCCTATGCAAAGTTTAAGTTAATCATGGTTGTAGAAATACACATGTATATACAGATGTATATGTTACGTGCACACAAATATATGTTATCAATGTGGGCAGAGAGTGAGAAAAGCAGAGGTGAGTAGTTGGGGAAGGGAGATGAGGTATGCCAAAATGCTCATCCCATAGAGCATATAATCAGGAGATGAAGTCTCTAGTTGACAGAGCAGGACCTAAAAGCCTTATCTACATTACAGTTGCAATCCATCAGTACACAAGAGATACTGGTAGATAAGGGTAATGGCAGCAGAGGTGGTGTAAGTGAAATAAATTCTTGCCTGACAAGTTAATTATAATTGTGTGACAGCGATAAAGCAACAGAGTATGGAAAAACAGGTTATGAAAATAACTATTAGGACAGCTAAAATATTTAGCAAACAAATTTGTACTATCTGAATTTTTAATCACAGGCCCATATTACTTGGATAAAAACGCACAATGAGAAAAAAAAAAACCTCTAGATTCTTTTTAGTAATCACACTTACCTGATTTCTCTTGTTCTCCAGCAGTGAAGTTTCATAGAGTTGAGCATTATGGAGAACAATACCACAAAATGCCAAGTAAGCAGCAAAATCCTAGAAAACAGTCAAATAAGAATTGTCTACAAAACACCTTATTACATTACTTGAGTAACAAAAGACATTCAAAAATATTGACAGTGTAAATAAATATTAGAAAGCCAAAGGCATAGGCATTTCTTCAGCATAAAAACCAGGGAAATGTTTCAATATGTGCTTTTAACATGAATCTATCATCCTTATTATATAGTACACCAAGGTGATATGGTCACAATTATCAATTAAAATCAGTCTTTACACAGCACACTCTATCACAATCATGGGTTTATTTTGCCAAGAGCTGGGACAGCTAAAATGGCGAACCTTTCAGTCAGGTGTTCCATAACAGAACACAGTCAAAGAGAACCAGGTCCCCATCACATATTCTCAGGGGTCACTATCAGGACACTTGCTGTCTTGAACACTGAAAACATGGGGGCCAACATGGGCGCCAATCCAGCATTTGGGATAGCAGAAAAATAACCCTGTTGGTTGAATGACCTCCAAATTGGAAAGCACCTACTCATTCTCAGGAAGCGAAACAAACAAGCCATGCACATGAGTAGGAAAAATTCAGTGGACCCCTTGATAGACAATTACATATTCAGTAAGAAAAATAATAAAACCGACAGAATGAAGTTGTAAACAAATTTAAGGGTTTTCATCCTTAAATGCAAACGAAACAAGTCAACGTGGAGCTTCGAGTCTGCGAGAGGAAGGGTAACGGCGCCGACTAACACATCACCCAGCCTGCACCCGCACCTCGGCGCCCCACCGCGTGTGCGCAAATATAAAACATCCTGAAATTTGCTTCACCAGGAAGCAATTTCAATTTGGAGCCGACTACTGAAGCTGGAGCAGGCCTTCGGTCCACGTTCTATTTTTTTAGAGTGGCGCTGAAAGGTTAATGAGATGGTTCAAATACACGGCCACACAAGCACCCAGCCTGGTGCAGGCGTGAGGCACCCTGAGGAGCGGTAGGGGTGAGGGGGCAGGGCTTTTCCCGCTGACTCCACACCGCTGGTTCTCCAAAGCGAAGCCAGGTTTGGATTCAACCATAGCAAAGAGTCATTTTTGACCCATTTGGCTGATTTTAAACCGAATAAAACACTTTTTAGATCAGCAGTTTCTGGAACAATTGATTCTAGAAGTCTACGCACTATACAGATAAAGCATCTTCTCAGATGCGCTTCACATCAGACACGCTTTGGTACCTTTTCATCTTTTTCAGTGAATGTCCCACCGTTTCCGGATTTCTTATTGATGGCCTGGGCTACACCAACAACCTGCAGTGGGGAAAGAAGGCGGTCATTCTGGTGACTCAATCACTGTTATAACGTCACCAAAGTATGTTTACGGAATTTCTAGATGTGCTTTAAAATAAAACTAAGCTACAACAGTAAAACAAACCCCATCAGCATCTGTATTAATTCTGTCATGTACTATAATTTTTTTTCCTGGTTAGAGTTCAAATGTTTTTAACTTCTTGCATCCCAAACTGTATTTGATTCTGTGATTTTTACTCTACATTATGAAAGAAATCATTGGCACTGTATTATGGGAGTAATTTTTATGGTGGCTGGATAAAAAAATGAATACTAAGTTCCTATCACATTTCATATAAAATATGGTAAAAACATTTTATACTGGTTTGCAATGAATATTTCAAACAAGTGAAATATTCTTTTTTTAAAAAATGAGACATGACCCAGTGGCCAATCACGCAAGTTACAATGCAGAGGGCCATGAGGGTGAAAAGGATTCCCAATGTAGCAATACAGTCAAGAGCTCTTTTGAAATTTCTGTCCTTGAAAATGATTTTACCCTCAATGAACTTATTTTGGGGGAAAGAGGTTTTATAGGGAAAAAAAAAAACCCTCAATCAGGAATTAATATGCTGAGCCTTATTTCAAATAGATGAGAAGGTACATGAAAGACAAACTATATCTTGAGAATACTAAACTAATAACCTCTGGAATTCATCTCAAGTTTCTACAAAAGATGTAGCTAGACTTCAAGAACCTGCTCATATTTCTGCTCAAATTTTTACTTACCCTGTTTAGTTACAACTTCAGTCTGAGTTATCACCTTAGTCCTATGAAGACTTTCAACTTACTTTTAATTTCTCTTTACTTACAAATTCCACTATTTCTTTCCATCTGCAATGTAACAGGAGGATAATCTAGTATTCCCTAAATAGCCACAGTTTAGGAGTATAAAGTTTTACATGGCTGATCTGTCCTTGTTTTTTCAGCTCCCTCTAGTCTCTGCCCTCTAACAAGAGGATATGAGATTCCCCTTACAGCACAGCAGAAAGAGGAAGAGGAAATGCCCTTCTGTCTGAGGTAGTTTTCTGTTCAACAACTTCCTCCTCACACCCCATGACAGTAAAAAGACATTCATTAAAAATAACTAGACTCACCGAATTATCCTGTGCCTCATTATTGTCCTCAGTTCAGCTCTGCCTTATTTTTGTACATTGCTTAGCCCTTAAACATGCGAACAGGTTTCTAGATGTTCTAATCTTTTTTTTTTTTTAAATATATATTTTTATTGTTATTTATGTCTTTTACATTTTGTATTCCCCTTGGGTAGCCCACCACCAATTCACCCGTGATCCATCTCCATGGTCCCTTGTGTTCTTTTCTATTCCATTTTGTGCCCTTTGCCTTCCCTCCCTCCGCCTCCCTCCTCCCCTCCCCCCCACTGATTGTCTCTCTCTTCTAATCTTAATGACTACAGGCTTACAGTCCACTATCAAATATATCTGGACTGGGGCTAGGCAAGGTTTCTTGAGGGCTGCTGGGGTCTAACAAAGTGGAACCAGATAACCTGGTTATGTTAAGCTTTTATTCAAACGCCAATGAGCCTACTGTGTGTTGAGAAGTGATAAAAACAGAAAGACAGCCCTGATGAAGTTCAGAATCAACAATGAGTGAAAACTACAGGCACGGATCAATTTTCCAGTAGAGGACCCGCAGACTGCTGGGAGCTCAGATGGCGGGCACCGAAGATGGGTAAAAGAGAAGCCATTTGGGAAATGGTAACACCGAAATTTTTGTCTTTAATAAATGATTTTATAAAGAGACACTTCATTTTACCTTCTTACATTGTTATCTTCAGACAGTATTTGTGCAAGCAGTGCTTCTACCACCCTAGCACCCATCACCACAGTCCTTCTGGAGACACTCTAAATAATTTAGAGGATGTGTTTAAAACTTATAAAGAGAGTGTCCAAACCTCGGATAATGAAACAGTTTAACAAGTATGTCTTGAGGGCTAGTTTGTACCTGAAGGAATGTACTAAGAAAGAATGTAACAAGAAAGTTCCTACTAATTCACAGATACAGGGCAAAAAGCCCTCAAACATTAACATTTTAGTCCATCATGTTATCACATAAATTGCCAGTGAGAAAAACATTTCTTTCAAAGTCCTCAAAAACGCAAAAACAGTTGCACCGTGTATTTTCTCAAATCCAGGCTAGTGCGAGTACAGGGCTGCTAAGTGTAGGTCAGTAGAGAGCCTGGAAAATGGGCCAGTCACTGCTGGCCAATCAGTTCTCTGAGGTCCCAGGCCATGGGCCACACACACCCTTCACCCAGCCAGTTGTCTGTAAAGTGACATGGGCAGGAAGGGAGCGTCGGGACGGAAGAAGGGGTAAATGTTTTATGGGGAGGTGGGGGTCAGTGAGCATCAGCCTGTACTAGACAAGCAGAGCCAAAGCCTCCGCGTTAGCAGAAGAGCAGGTCAGACAAGGCTCCCCCAAGCCCAAAGGGGTTGCCCTGGAGCTCTCCTTGATTAAAGCCCGTACCCCAATGGCAGCTCCAGTTTCAGTCTGCAAGCTTTTCAGGGCCATTTATAGGACAAGTATTTTTCCAACTGGGGGCTGAAAAGCATCCTCTCTGGTTAAGAGAACACTATCCCGAAACCATACTAAACACAGCCCATTCATCACAACTTTCAACCAACACAATAGTATTCACACAGTTCAGTGCTATTTTCTCTTTGATTCATTTTTTTCAAACCTGCCTATCCCTCCTTCTGCTCCTCCTTTTCCTTTGTAAATGAAAGTGTTCGTTCTCCTTCATTTCCTTCATTGTAAACCCATCATTAAAAGGGACCATTTTCCAAGGAGTTCGCTCGAGTCGTGGCGAGTCCAGCGCAGCGGCGACCTGCCCGTCTCGCACGGAGCTGGTGCTGTGAGTGTGAGCTGCAAAGTGTGTCTGCACAGGCTCGTGTGCTCAGGGCTCACAGGGAAGAAACAAGTCACTTCTTTCTCTTGCAGTTGCAGGCAGGAGGCAAGCTTCCTTGGGGCTTCTCCTGGCTGCTGCCGAGTGTGGCCCGGTCAGTTTATTGGAGGGAACCTTCCCAGACTCCATCTAGGCTTTCTGTGGGGTTCACTTTCCAGCCCCCACCAGCCCTGCCAAGGACTCCCCCTCACGGCCTGCACTTGCTACCCTTGCTGGGATGTCCGGGGCCACCTGGTCTTGGTCACTCACCTTTCCTACCTTGGGCTCCCCTCTCTTTGCTCCTCACACTTAGGAATTTCCCTTTCTTGAATTCACTGTCATTTTTAAAATTGCTTTTGGTGAAACTTCGTCTTCTGCCTTTTTTTCAGAAAGCGGGGGGAAGGTGTTCTTTTGCATCTGTTCAGCTGGCAAACAGACCTGAAATCTTGCTCTTAGGCTTCAAACCTACCTTGAGCGCCCAGAACAGCAGGTCTTTATGTAATATCCCTCCCGACAGCTGGAGCAGGATATTTACCATGAAGCAAAGTCATAGAATGAGGACTCCCAACCATAAACTTTCATCATTTTAGGTAACCAATTATTTCTCTCACTGATATTTTTAGAGGTTAATTTAAGGGGTGATTAATTAAATGTAACTGGTAGTTTTTTGAAAAGCAAATTCTTTTGAGACTCAGACTAAACTATCAAATACATCCCCACGTGGATGCCACTTTTAAAACAGTACCAATAAGAAACAACAGTTACAAATTGGGAAAAATGAGTACTTGTCTGCGGTCACAAGGCAAAAAATAAAAAAGACTAATTGTCTGAATTTCAAGGATCTTAAGCAAAACGAGCATCCTCTGCCCTCTTGATGATGCTATAGTCTTTCCTTCTTCTGTCGCCTATTGCTCCTTTAATCAAATTAGTTCATCTCCTTCAAGGCAAAGAACCGACAACCAGAGGTTTTTAAATGTCAGGTTACAAGGACAGCTTTTCTGCCGAGAATATGTCAGACCTTGTAACTGACAGGCAAAGCCTCTAAAAATGCAAGCTGCATTATCAGACAGCCCAGTTGCTCCTGCCTACCTGCTGGCACCTGTAGTGACTTGATGCTATTTTTTCTCAAGCACAAAGCAGCCTCTCTGTTTTCCACCCTACTGACACTTTCTGCAGCATAAGTGGATATCATGTCCTCACTGGGTCAAGTGTTCTTTTAGGAATGCAAAGGCCAAGACTTGCCTCTGGCTGGGTGAGCAGTGTGGAATGTGACAGCTGGGCCTTCCAGGGGCAAACAGATCATTGCCACAGTGAGGAACGTCTTCAAGCAGCAGCTGCCCCCAACTGGGAGGCCACACATCACCCCAACACAGCACCCCATACTCCGTTCTGAATTGCACAGCGCGAGGACAAAAGCAAGGGATGAAAGGAACCAACGACAAACCTCTCCCCCTCCTACAGAATGTCCTATTGTCACAAGATTCCAGACTGTCTATCCCGAGCCAAAAACCTTACTTTGCCAGGAAAAACTCAATGAACACAGCAGCCAGAAGAGAATCCTCCCCAGCACTCCTTTCAAACATTTCCCTGAATCAGTCATGCATTCAGCAACATACAATTTATTCAACAAAGAATTATCAAGTCTCTGTGATGCACCAGTCTCTGTTGTAGGGCAGGAACACACAAATGTGGATAAGACAGAGCGCAAGGGGTTAAGTGCAGTGCTGTGGAGCTGTCAGTAAGTGTTCGATGCCCGGCCATGGAGATTCCCACATGGCACAGCAGACCTCTCCTGCCTCGCCCGCTGCTCCCCTCAGCAGTGTATTTCTGTCGATCTGCCTGTTCTGCTCCCCACTCTGCCTCTGGTGAACCCTCTCACTGCCCCACCGCTGGCCTGCACCCCAGCTTGTATGCATAAATAAATAAATCTTTTAAAAAATCTATCTCCAACTTCATCAGTGTGGCAGCCCGCATTCTGCTGGGCACCGCCTGCAGAGCACAGGTGCTCCCTGGGCACTCGTGCTGCTGGGTCTCGACTCTGAAGCCTGCAGCAATGTCTGCTCTCATCACAGGTCCACATCTCTGC
The DNA here is from genome assembly GCA_004024925.1 of Scalopus aquaticus. Classification (NCBI taxonomy): domain Eukaryota; kingdom Metazoa; phylum Chordata; class Mammalia; order Eulipotyphla; family Talpidae; genus Scalopus; species Scalopus aquaticus. The sequence goes on from PVIJ01011945.1 coordinate 47,229, forward strand.
AGCCTATGATACTGCCTAATGAAGCTTCCTAATAATTATAGGGTAAAGGGGGTACCCGTAATTCACCCCTAAGACACACAGAGAAGAAGCAATACAGCAAAAGCATCACATATCACAACCGTGAAGAGCCTGAATGTTATGGACAAACCAAAGCTGGCGTCAAAGGGTCAAGAGAACACCTCTACCGGGGGGGTAGAGGGGACTGAGGGTGCATCATGCTCTAGCCTCTCCTGGTCCCCTAACTGCATAGAAGCTAGATATCCATGACATTTACTTAAGAGATCCAGGGGAAAGGATGTATGTGTGTGTATGTAATTATCATGTTCCTGACACTCATCAAAATCTTCCCAAAGCGGATACAGTCCATTACTGTGTCGAGGAAAAAATAGAATTTTATCTTGCTTTTTCCTCCCAAACAGAAGGTAAACTTGGAAAAGGTCATCATGCATGAAAGCTTGGCTGCAGACATCTTTCTCACTAGCAAAACCCCCAGTTGTAGATGTTACCAGCGCAAAAGAGGAGCCCTCCTCCACACAGCTGTGCCCGATGAAACACAAAGTAGGTGACAGGGTTTGGAATCGCTGTTTGTAACACCGACTTATATTATTCCAGAACACAATTTGCATGTCTGAACAACTAAAATAGTAAAGAGTTGGTACAACCATTAATAATCATCAAACAAGGTAATTATTTCATGGCAAGAATAATGTGATCTGGAGCCTCCCTGGTGGCTCAAGGGGTTAAGTCTCAGACTATGAAGCTATCCCCAGCCAGGGAGCTGACCCACATGGCACAGCAGACCTCTCCTGCCTCACCCGCTGCTCCCCTCAGCAGTGTACTTCAGTAGATCCGCCTTTTCTGCTCCCCACTCTGTCTCCGGTGAATCCTCTCACCACCCCCACACCTCTGGCTTACACCCCAGATCTTGTATGCATGAATAAATAAATCTTAAAAAAAAATAATGTGATCTTAGAATAATACATGACAGGTCGGAATTCCCACTCTGCCACGGACTAGGCATGTATTGCTGGGACATTTCCTACACATGACTAAGCCATAGTTCCTCATGTAAAATGGGGTGGTCATAAGGACAAAATGACTGGTGACCTTGAAGCATCTGCAGAAAGACACTATATGATATTTACCACAGAGCTTTGATTAGATCTCCACTTGTGATGCCTGAGTGTCAATCTATTTTGGTTACCAGGGCTTGAGACAGCAAGGAAACACTTCTAAAAGTGAAGTTCTCAAGTAAACTACTGAACGCCTTAAATGAAGTTTTTTTTTTTTTAAGATTTATTCATGTATACAAGAGCTGGGGTGTAGGCCAGAGGTGCAGGGAGTGAGAAGATTCACCAGAGACAGAGTGGGGAGCAGAACAGGCAGATCTATTGAAGTATACTGTTGAGGGGAGCAGCGGGTGAGGTCTGTTGTGCCATGTGGGTCAGCTCCCTGGCCAGGGATCGAACTCAGGCAGTTGGGGTCATAGCTCTAAGATTTAACCCCTAGGCCACCAAGTAGGTACTGAAATGAAGTTTAAATCCAACTTCCCCGTGACACATTCTGGCTCACCTTGCTCCTGTGGAGTCGAGAAAGGAGAGAGAAATAAACCAAAAGGTGGACATATAATATGTGTGATGGTGCCTATGTGGTTACTGCTATGGAGAAAACAGCAGAGTTGGAAGCAACAGCTGATATTCAATCAGGACATCTGAGGTCTGAATGAGAATGTCCTTTGCAGAAGTTATAGTCAAAATACACAGAAATGCCTAAGACAACTCAATTGAGAAAAGAGCACAGGCACTGCAGAAGTACTTCTCCACGCAAGACATACAGATGGCCAACAAGTGCAAAAAAAGGATGTTCACCACCTCTTATTATTAGCAAAACACAAATGAAAACAAGATTAACAGCTTGCCCCTGTAATAATGGGGAACCCATGTACACTATTGGTGGGAATGTAAACCGGACAGTCGTTACGGAGTATGGTCATTTCTCAGAAATTAAATACAGAAATTTCAGATGATGGCCCTGCTGGCTAATCACCCCAAAATACGAAAACACTAATTCAAAAAGATGTCTGCACCCTCATGTTCAAAGCAGTAGTATTTACAATAGCCAGTTGCTGAAAACAACATTAAGTGGCCAGAAATGAGTAGATAAAGAAAAACGTGGAAGATACACAGTGGACCACAGAAGCGCAGGCAGGCAAAAGAACAGAGCGTGCAAGAGCCATGGGAACCCTCAGTGGCTGTTTCAGGCTTTTAATGATCTTTCTACACCACTCGCAGTGCGGCGTCCAGGAACAGGGCAGGCAGAGGCTGGGGTCCAGGAGGTTGGCAGGCCTCCCAGCCCTCAGCGAATCATTACTCTGGGCTCTCTGGGCTCTCTGATGTTCTCCCGTGGTCTCTCCACTGCCCGCCCACACCATACTCCAGGTGTCCACCATCATGCATGTGTGCCCCGCACCCACACTCCCAAGTGCCTCCTGCATTTGCACAATCAAGGCCGCAGGTGATAGCCACAGAGGCCAATGGTGCAAAAGCCTGACCAACGTTCATTCACACTACAGACCCCAACTACCTTGGGGGGAAGGGGGACTTCTTTCAGGCACTCATGTGCTGCAGTGCCAGTCACCCTCCATAAAGAAACACAGGTGAAAGCCAAAGAGGCCAGCAGCCTGAGCGTCACTTACACCACAAGCACTACTCAGCTGTATAAAAAGATGAAATCCTGATGTTGGCAATATCATGGGGAGGAGGGACGTAGAGTATTATGCTAGGTGAGTGAGACTGAGAAAGACAAACACCCTATGATTTCACTCATGTGGCATGTAGAGAAACCAAAGAAGTGGATGAAATGAAACAAAAATAAGCTTGAAGACCAAAAAACCAATGAGTGGCTACCCAAAGTGAAGGGGGAAGTCAGGAGTGGGCAAATGGAGCCAGCTGTATGGTGAAGGACAGATTTGGACCTTTAGAGGTGAAAGTAATCACACAGGTGACGTTTAACTATGCACACCTGAAATTTATAGAGTGTTATGCAATGTGACTGTAAAAAAAAATAAAATTAGATGCCAGGCCTCCCTGGTGGTGCAATAGGTTAAGGGCAGCACTATGAAGCTATCCAGAGCCACTGCAGCACGAGTTCGATACCCAGCGGGAAGATTCCCACATGGCGCAGCAGACCTCTCCTGCCTCGTCTGCTGCTCCCCTCAGCAGTGTATTTCAGTCAATCCGCCTGTTCTGCTCCCCACTCTGTCTCTGATGAATCCTCTCACCACTCCACACCTCTGGCTACACCCCAGCTTGTAAGCATAAATAAAATTTTTTAAAAATGAGATGTCCTTTGATTAAAAAGATTAAAAACCTGAAGGAGATATAATAATGAGCATGTTGATAAACCAGAAGAGACTTCCAGATAGAGGAAGAACAGCAAGTGCAAAGGTCCTGGGCTAATATGGAAAGAAAGAGCAACATCCTCAGTGAGCTGGAGTGAGGTGCTAGGAGCTAGTGAGAAGGGGGATCACCCTGTCACAGGCTGAGATTACCCTTGGCTATAGGGTAAGGTGGAAAGCAGCTGGAGCATCTGAAGAAGGGATGAGGTCATCTAATAAGTTTTCCAAAAATTTGTTGAAAATAGGCTGCTGGGAGTTCAAAGGCTTGAAGGAGGGACACTGGTTAAGGGCAATCGTAACAAATCAGGTTCAACACACTGATGGCTTGAATAGGGTGGTCTGGGCTTTGGAGAGCAGTGATTGATGGGAAAGCCAAGACTGTGTGCTAATGAGCTAACTAGATGTCTAATGGGAGAGAAGAAAGAAGGCAGAGATGGCTTCCAGAAGTTCAACCTCCAGCTTCAAATTGACAGCTGGAAGGGCTGTGACACTGTTATCGGAAGTGGAGAGGAGCGCTAAGGGGATGCCTGTGCCGTAATTAGAGCAGGGAGTCAGGGCAGCAGCTCAACATCTGAGTCGAGGCAGAAGAGCAGAGCTGCAGTGGAGATGTGGTCAGTGCGTAAGTGGTACTAAAAGTCATGAAAGCAGGTAAAATCAGAGCAGAGCGACGGTGCAGGCCTGAGCTACCGGGCGCTGCTGTGGTGAGGGAACAATAGCAGCTAGAGGGGAGGGACAGGGAGCTCTGACATGCTGGAGAGCCAGTGAGGTCATCTGTCTGGGAGGACTGAGCGGTCACCAATTAGGGCGCATGCCCAGCTGACAGACTGGGCAAGATGAGCACTGAGAAGCGATCACTAGTTCCTGCCCACAGGAGTCTCGAGATCTGTCTAGAGGCTTCTACCAGGAGGTGGGGGTACAAGTGTGGGTAGAGCACATTCAAGGGAGATGTTCTCAAGATGGCAGCAAGAACATCCTCGATTGCTAATGAACCAGCCTGGAGAGAGGGAAACTGTGATGATTCTAGACAGAGGGGGTTGCTGTTGAGCATGGCTCAGAGCAGGAGACACAGGATGAGATTTGAGGCATGAGGGGCGGCTGGCTTTTGCTATTTCAAAGATGCTTTGCCCCTAGAAGTAAAAGGGAAACCATAGTATATAAACTCAGATGCAGGAATAAAGAGACATGGGTCGTTCCCTTGCAGAGTATTCTTTTAATGGTTTTATTTTCCCCTGGAATTTTAATAAGCAAAGCCAGTAGCTAGTGAGCAAGTAGCTTTGAGATTTGAGGACGGAGGGAAAAGTATTAGTAAATCCATTTATCCCCCAAAGAGCCAACAGTTTTGATGCCAGTAAATCAGTGTTCCCTGTTTCATGCTTTATTTTCAGGAGTATCACAACTCTCCTCCTTAGAACTGATGTAAAAACCTAGAAAGAATTTTAGATTCTTCCTCCTAATTCCTGCAGCAAATCAATTTCTGAACCTCACTAACAAAAGAGAAACCAACCTCTTCTTGTTCTTTCCACTCATAGCCTGGCTTATCACCAAAGCGTCTTCAGCATCTTCCCTGCATTTGGACACAGTACTTTCTCCAGGTGAGAACAAAAACAGAAATCACTGACCTATCAATATTGTTCAGATGCCAAATTATGTGGCTTCCGGTTAAATACCAAACAAGGAAAACTGTTATTCCTTCAGGCTATGACCAGACAGACTTTTAATAAAATCAGATGTTCCCGGCTTTAAAAAAAAAA